>CAJDYZ010008050.1:130646-150129 GCA_903986555.1 Heterotrigona itama
TCTTAAATGTAAACTAATACTTAGGAATTATTTTTACCGCAGTATTCGAAAAATTTACGACTGATCTATTAAGTTTAGAGTTGTTGACATTGTAAATTGTCTAAATATTTTGAGTAGTTCCAACAGTAGCTTCCTCAGAGCAACTCCTTCAAGTCAGCTGCGCCAGTTCCGTTTTGCTTCTGATTCAGAAAGCTTCTGAATTTCGATTTTCTCAGGGGTTCAATCAGGCAATCCTTTTTTTAAACTATCTATTTTTTATTTAACTATCTTTTCAGTTGATATGGAAACAATTAAAAATGGTAACGGCCAACGTAATACATCTTTTCTTATTCTAAAGTTAAGAAAATTTCTTTTTCCTTATCTCAATCATTTTTTTCTATCCTAGAAATCTTTAATGCTTAAATTCGTGTCACAATAATGTCTAATCTTAATATTGACAATAAGAGCATCCAACAGATTAGAAGCAATATAAGCCTCTCGTTAAAAATGCAACGGGGTTTTAAGAAGATGAAGAAAAGCATCCAAAAAATAACTGGTATGTAAGAGGTGTAATATTACGAATTTCCAACGTAAAATAAAATGCTTTCGTTAATTCGCATTAACGCGATATTGACTGTTATCTTCTTAATACTTTAATACCGAAATATTATCAATTGTTCCGACGGGATAGAAAAATTATCGTATATGAGTATTTTTAATACTTTTAGAAACTTCGACGAGTGTTCAACCTCACTGCGTTTTCGTAGAGAATATGCAAGACGATGAAAAACAACCGCTGTACATGTTTCCGGAGCGACTCTCTTTTTTAATGCATCAAACGGGATTTTCAAAGGATGAGATACGAAGACTATATCGTGTCTTCAAACAATATTGTCCGAGAGGGGCCGTAACCACGAATGATCTAAAACCCGCTTACGCAAAATTATTTCCGTTGGGAGATTCAGGGAAATACGCGCAAATCGTCTTTAACGCTTTTGATAAAGATAGGAAGGGCATCATCAGCTTCGGGGACCTGCTTAATGAAATTGCTTTAATTATTAATGGTAATATAGATCAAAAGCTCTTCTGGATTTTCAGGTAATCATTCACCCAAATTACATATTACATTCATGATATATTTAATGTTACTTTCTATTCTTGCCTTTCATTAGATTTTACGATTTAAACGGAGACGGTTATATCACAAGAAAGGAAATGCTAGTCGTAATATCCGCAATTTATGAAATGCTACATAACGGGCAGATTATTCAACGGATAGTCAACAGACACGTAGATAAAGTTTTCGAGAAGATGGATGTTGACAAGGATGGAGTTATATCTCAAGAAGAATTTATGAGTAGCTGTAAAAATGTATAATCAATGCATTATTTGATTTCGTGAACTACATCACAGAAATGTGATTCTGAATTTTTACAGTACATTTTCATTACAGGACAGTATAATTCAAAAACAATTGGCAGTATTTAATCAATTTTGGTGATGAAGTATTTGTATACATTACATTTACACCGATACGTATACATTAACGACTTCTAAGTTACACCATTTTTGAGAAAAGAAGTAGCTTGGAAGTTTTTCTAGTTCATAAATATTCTTATTTCCACAATAAAATAATATAATTACAAAACACAGTTTTTTTTTAAAGTTAAATAACAAATAACATTATACAGAAAGTTATTAACAATTAAACTATGTTTTAAAAGACACATCTTTTTTCAGAAAAGATACTGTCTTCACTTTTCTCTGTGTAATATTTTATATTTTCAAAATAATCTCTTTTGTAAAATATAAAAGACACAGGCAAGGAAAAATACAAATGCCAATGTTACTAAAGCTTTATCAGTAACTTCTCGTCTACCATATTTACCTAAAAGTTTTCCAGATTGAACTATAATTTGTTGTTGATGTTCTAATTCATCTTTGGTAGTGATAACTTTGTCTGATGATGTTACTAAAAAAATTTGAAATAATATGAATTAAAAATTATATTTTAATATTCAAAATATATTAGAAAAAATAATTAACTAAGTACTTAGTGTATCCAATGTATCTGCACTTTTTTGAGTTGTTTCAGCTAAATGTCTAGATATACTTAAAAGTTTGTCTGAAAGTTGATTTGATGTGTTTGCTAGGTTTTGCTTGTCATGTCTTCTACGAACAGCAGCTTGTTGCTCCTCAGGCATAGAGAGCAACTCTTCCTTAGCAAGTTTATCTATCACACATACACTAACAACATTAGCTTTACGAAATGCAGCTAAAGAAGTACTAAGTTGTTGTTTATAAGTATCTACTTCTGCCAATAACTCTGCCTTTTTTTTCTCTGAAGATTCCCTTTCTGCAACTGATACTAATTTATCTATAGATAACTTCAGAGCTGCTATTTTTGCTCTACCTTCTGCATTTAATTCATTAAGTAATTCTAAAGGGCCAGTACATTGTTGAATATCCTGAAAAATTCATATTAATTAGTGAATTTTCTTAAATAAATGACAATAAAAATACAACTGTTTTTTATTTAACCTCAAATAATATTATTGTTACAATAAAATTTCAATATAATGAATTTATTCATAATTAATTTGATAGCAATTATAAACATAAATTTATCAATAACTAATATATTTTATTTATATTATTTAATGTTATAATAAAAATTCAATGGTTATGCCAATCATGGCATTGGTTATGTCATGATTACTATAAAAAACTTTTGTTTTGAATAATATTTACTTGTATTAAAGCTGTAACTTGAAGATGACTTTTTACAATATCCTGGTGAATAAGTTCTATTGCATGGTGCCCGGTGTCCATTGAGGCACGTGTTTTTTGATAGTTCTTTTATGTGTTTCTTACTGTGCGTAAAAACAGAATGTGACTGATAATACTGATTAACATATGAATGAAAAATGAAAATATCAAATATGGGTTATATTTTTACGTGTTTTTACTAAAATATATGTATATACATGTATATTTAGTTATAACAATTTCAATATGTTAATTAATTTGTTAATATTAAATTAACGCTTGTATATATATATATATTATAAATTAATATAAATAGAGAAAGAGTAAGGTTATGTCATAAATTGCATAAAAATAATGTGAGGTAGTATAATTTATTAATGTACAATTTGAATATTACACTATTATTATACAACTGGCATTGTCTGGTTACAAACATAGTTTCAGTTATAAATATCATATTGACACAAAAAAATATTGGTCTTTCCTATGTATAACATGTAATCCTTTTTAAATAAAATCCTGATAATATAACTTATAGTTAAAACAACTAAAATACATATAATCTGTGATGAGATAATACTATGCAATTTAATATGGTTGCATTAAATATTCATGGCATAACATGAAATGAGCATAATGCTCCTATTCTATGCGAGTCTATTTTACATAAGTCTTCTTAAAATCAATATATATTCAAAATTAACGAAGGCAGTGTATTACAGCAGTTGTAAATTCCGTTGTAGAACTTTGTCCACCTAAATCTTTTGTTAATACTTTTCCATCATTTAGAACACGATTTAATGCATCTCTGATTTGTTCACTATAACGTTTTAAATTAACATGACGTAAAAGTTTTACAGCACACAAAAGCATAGCTGTAGGATTTGCAACGTTTTTACCAACAGCTTCTGAATATGTATGTCTTGCACCCTATATAATAAACTAAATTTCTTAATATCTCATATAAAAAATTTGATTATTTTTATACATTATTATATTTATAATCTTACCGGTTCAAAGACAACACATTCAGGGCTATAACTAGCACCTGCAACTACTCCAGCACCACCAACTAATCCAGATGCCAGATTATCCAAAATGTTACCATATAAATTTGGTAATACCATTACATCAAATTGATGTGGATTAGATACCATTTGCATTGTACAATTATCCACAATCATTGTTTCAAATGTAATTCTGAAGTTGCATTAAAAGTGTGTCAATTTTAAGTCTTAATAAAAATTTATAAAATAAAAGATATTTATAATTACCTAGGATACATTTTAGCAATTTCTTGACATGATTTTAAGAAAAGACCATCACCAAGTTTCATGATGTTAGCTTTGTGAACGCAAGTGACTTTTTTACGATTATGTTTCACTGCATAATCAAATGCAAACTTTGCAATTCTTTGACTTTTAGCTGCAGTTACTATTTTTAAACATTCCACTACACCTTTTACAGATTCATGTTCCAATGCAGAGTATTCTCCTTCAGTTTGTTCTCTAATAATGACACAATCTACATTCTTATGGCGGCATTTAACACCAGGTAAAGACTTTACATGTACAACATTTGAATATAAATCTAAACTTTTACGTAGTTTCATATTTAATGTCTGAAGTTCTCCAGTTGAAGAATGATCTGGTGTTGCTAAAATACCCTGTAAAACATGATTGTTATTCAAATTTATATCTTTGACATTATCAATTATTGACATTTTAATAGAAAGATTTAATTATAGACATTTAATAGAAATATAAAATTACCTTTAAACATACTCGATTTCTTGCAATACTATTGGATACTTGTTCAAGAGGTGCACTCAGAGTTGGATTTACTTCTGAGAGAAAATAAGGTTCAAAATCAACCGGTACACTTGCAGCTTTGAAAACATTTTGGACAGAAACTACTAATTCTGGTCCTACACCATCTCCTGGTATAAGGGTACATTTTACTTTTCCTTCTTGTTCAACGGTCTAAAAGAAAATATAGTTTATATCATTCATGTGATAAATGTTTCTGAAGGATAATTTGATACATACAGATTCTTGTAGACGCACTGTTCCTACATGCAAAGACCTGACAGCTCCTATTTGAGCAGTCTGTAAATTATATTTTATGTTGTAAGTGATAAAAGCTATAAACAAAGTCAAAAAAAAATATAATTTAATGATGCAAAAAAAATTTTTTCTCTGTATATAATTAAGCTATAAATATTTTATTCAAAGCTATATTTATAACAATATAGATGTGAACGTAATGATTAAATAACACAATTATTGAAATCAATCATTTAATCCATTTTGTTTATTGAATTTCGAACATTTACTTAACTTTATATTTGCAGAGTATTTATTTAATCATTGAAATAGCATTTACGATTAAAAAATATCTTTGCGTATCTTTCAGAAAAGTATTCCAATGTCCTTGCAATAGTTATTGGGAACTAATTGAGTTGATAAATAAATGAACAATATTCGATGACATTCTGATGTGATTGTAATTTATTGAATGTTATTGTTCCCGCGAAAGAATTTCAATTTTTTATTTTATTCGAACGCTCACATTACCTGTGAAAATATTTTGCAGAAGTTTCTCGTGAGTAAAGCCATTTTCTACGGATGGACCTTAGGTGTTATCCCACTCTTGCATTCATGCACCAGTAATGTATCAAAAATTTAGATATTATTAGGGAAATTTAACAAAATCAAATAAAAAGTACAAATTTCTCTTTAATTATGTTGTACAAAAAAATTGCCAAAAAGTACAATTTATGTATGGTAGCTTTTCATTGAAAATATTAACATTTAAACAATTTATGAATGGGGCCCAAGTAGTACGATCCTGCCATTTGAAATCGGTTTGTCTCGCGTTTTTTCGGAGTAGATCGAGTATGTGTAATAAATGTTTATAACTATTAAACTTAGTGAACAATGCTACTAGTAATTTCAAACAATTCGTCTAGTTTATTCGTGTTTTATTATATATAGTAATATACTTTAGTATATGTTTTATACAGTAATATATTAATGGGATTATTAATCAGCCAATGTATTATACTCGAATTTTTTGTGTGCATTGTATAATAAGATAAATAAGTATGAATATTCTAACTTCACTAACTCAATGTTTCGCGCCTGAAATGTCTGTATAGTTACGTCAGTTGTGTCTGATTCTCCTGCAATCGGAAATGTCAAATATGATAACCTGTTTCAGTCTTTTATAAAATTATATAAGATTTGATTTATCAAAATGCATTTATGAGATTGAAATTTTCAGATTGAAATTTTATAAGTATATATAACAAAATTTTGGTGGATTTGATTACGATACGTTTACCGACATGATTTTGCGTAATATAGAAACAAGCATAAAAAAGAACCAGAGATAAATCATATAATCTATTTTTATAATATACATTTTATAACTTATAATTAATAGAATTCGACAAAAAAACATATAAAAATGACCGAAGAACAGTTGCGTGAGTATTACAAACATTTATTAGACATATATTTTTAATTTGGAACACTTATCTATAAAAAATTTGATTTTAATATATATTTCTAACTTGTATTGAATTTTCTTTTTTATTTCTTTAATTTCATCATATTAATAATAAAATTAAATGGGAATAGCAATATATGATATATTAATTAATTATAAGTAATAATGAATATAGTTTTGATTTTATAACTTGAAAATATTAATATTTAAAACATGCAATTTGTATAATATGTTTTAGCAACAGAGATAACTAAATATAGTTTTCGTCAAAAAGTATGGGATTACTTGATGAAAAATGAGTTAGTCAATTTTCCTCTTACTGTATACAATCGCATACCAAATTTCAAAGGTGCTGCTGAAGCAGCACAGCGCTTGACAAAGTTGGAAGTCTTCAAGCAGGCAAAAGTGATAAAGATAAATCCAGACAAGCCGCAAGAACCTGTAAGATTCTTAGCATTAGAAGCCAATATGGAAATATTAGTTCCAATCCCCAGACTAAGATCTGGTTTGTTTCTTCATGTTACACCAGTTGCTGGTTCTTCAAAAAATGAACTGAGAACATTGTCAAAAATTCATGGCTTGACAGAAGCTGGTAAACCGCTTGGTATAGATTCCAAAATAAAGGTATATTATTATAGTAAATTTTATTTATTACTATGATAAAGATTTATTATTATTTAGATTATTGTATACATTATTTTTATTTATTCTCAGATAGATTTTGTAGTATTAGGATCTGTGTGTGTCAGTCGTGATGGATACAGACTCGGTAAAGGTAAAGGATTTGCAGATTTAGAATTTGCTATGATGATGAGGATGGGTGCAGTCACGCAAGATACTATAGTTGTCACAACTGTGCATGACTGTCAAATCTTTGATAGTCTTCCACCTCAAATATTCAAAGAATATGATGTACCTGTTGATATAATTGTTACACCTACTCAAACAATAATAGTAAATCCAAAATTAAAGAAGCCTAGTTGTATTATGTGGCATATGCTTAGTGAAAGAAGAATCAAATCTATGCCTGTACTACAGCAATTAAGAGAAATAGATGAAAAGTATGCATTAAAATATATAATCGATGTTATATGTTTCTGTGTAAATAGTTGTGCTTTTTTTAGAGAAAGCAAGATACTAAATAGTTGTGTTTTTTTAGAGAAGGCAAAGTAGTAACTTTGAAAGAAGAGGATTCGGATATAGAGACACAAAAAACTTATCGTCCTAATTATGTAAAAAATAAGAAACGTTTCAAGACAAAAAAGATTATTTTAAATGATGATAATATTGGCGAAGAAGGAGAGAAACAAGTAAAAACACGTTTTCTTAAAAAACGTACATTTAATAAGGTCAATTCAAGAGACAATAATGTATTTTCCAACGTTGCAGAGGTAAGAAATATTGTAATAATGTGTATGTATAAAATATATACATATTATACTAATATACATTATTCTAATATTCTAGGAGAAAATGGAAAGAAATGATAAGAATATACAGCAACGTCGTAAAAATCTAAAATTAAAGTCTAAATCTCAGGTTGAATTTTCCTTAAAATTATCAAATATTTCATCCGGTGCCAGAATACGTGATTTGAAAAATGCTTTGTTAGAGCGTGGTATTAAACCAAATGAAATAACTTGGTTAGGACATCGAGGTATTTGTTATCTTCACTTCAATAAACTGAGAAAGAATAATGATTTGCCAGATAAACCGATACAAGTTGATTCAATAATGGCAAATTTGCAACAACTATGTATTGGAGTGGAATCTACTGAAAATATTAACGCGCGTGACTTCATAATAGTAGAACCTGCTAAACCAATATCTAGAATCGAAGTCACAGATATGACTTCGGTTTAAAAAACACTTAAATTTTAGAAAATACGCAATGATTTAGAATAATATGTATTATTCTAAGTAATTGTAAAATACCTTTTAGTATTCGACGCATATTTTTTGTAAATATGCTTGTCGATGTCTGCTAACTTTGTAAATTGATGGTTGTTTATAAAAATCAAAGTATATAAAACTTTATAGATAATTTATAATGTATTTTGTATAAACAATAAGTGAAAAATAATCGTGTGTGTTATACACAACAAATTAAGTACGTATAATTATCAGTCATTGAGGTATTTAATTTAGATCAACTTATTTTTGCTAATTTATATGGGACAAAAACTCATAAAAATTAATAGTTCGGAAATTGTGCCAGGTTTATGTTGAAATCAATGTTTATACAAATATTGTTTTATCAATAAGCTTATGATATTAATAATTGATAATTCAAATAACGTTTACTGTGATCATGTAAAAGATATTTAACACTAAGAATAATGAATTTAAATATTTCCTTGCAAAACATAGCACATGAAGATACTCATGTAAGATGTATATCTAGCATTTGATAACGCTTATCTGACATTACAGACTGACAATGATATGTTAGTTAGCTAATTTATAAATAACACACGAAGCATGTGAAAATAAAACTAATATTTTTTGTTTATTAGATACTCTATTTTTCTGAAAGGATATTTTCATTAAGAGCAGATATAGATATGCAATTTTCATACCGTTGTACTTTATAGTCACATGATTTTCCAAAAATCAGATAATAAAGAGAGATACCTAACAGTAATGTGAGTATAATAGCCAAAATAATGGCAATACTTTTGTGATATTAATAAATGTGATTAATTATTCTTAGAACAAAATATAGGTCGTTATTATTTTTACCAGTTATTAATAGTTATTAATTTCTTCATTATTAATGCTTTCATAGAAATTATTAATATGCGAATGTATGGAGAAAGAAATAGAAATTTCTTTTTATATAATTATCTCAATTGTACAACATTAAGAATCTGCTAGTCAAATTTTTCTGTAAAGTTCGTGACACTGGATAATAAGTTAATTAAATTTTGTTAGAATTTCATTTTTCTTTATTTCATTTGTTTTTCTTCTCAAATCTATTCTATCGATTAAGATACAAATAAATAAATAGAAAATATGAACTTATAATCTTGTTTATTCACCTTTGTAAAGACTGTACAGAATTTTCATTTTATTAATCGAAGTAAAGAGAAGCCCATAATATCGATAAAAAATTTGCATTCTCGAATTAAATTTATCTTCGCCAATGTTTGTTTTGCAGTTTTCTCTCAATCTCGTCTTGATAATACACACTCTTATCTTTATACTTACTATCGTTATGTTTTCCATAGTAATATATCGAGTAAACGTAATTTTTTGTGTTAATCTTTCGTTATCGTTATTTTGCTATAAACATTTTTTAAGATTTTATCCCACTATAAACCAAGGATACGAATCGTTCTTCTTTTCTTCATCTGTACTATATAGTTTTTTTGATCGTTAATTAATCATAAATGAAAGAGTTCTTTTTGTTGAAAAAGAAAGCAGGAAGAACTAAAACTGTGTTATTTCATTCTCTTTATCTATCGCGAATCGGCGCCGCTATTATCGATTATTTGACACTCCTTCTTTAGATGGTCGCGTTCTAGTTTAATATTAGATGTCCATTTAGAATTCTTTTTGTTAAATAGCAATTACAAACAGAATGTCGAGAATTTCGTGACATGAATTGCATACTATCTTTCTCTCTTGTCTACTCGCTCTTCAAATGTTCATCTTGTACGATGATAGATCGTGGACTAAAAAAAAGGGAATCTGATCTGATTTGAAAGCGACAACATTGCAAAATCAACAAGCCATATAGAGGAAACAGGGATAGATAATATTCGAGTCGTTCGATTATCCTTTAATTATTTTTTTAATTTTTCACGTTACAACGTATGTTCTTTCTTAATGACTATATTTATAAAATTACATTATTCTTGGTGTTCGTCGGTTGATTATCAGAGGAATGATTGTTAATAACAAGACTCGAGGTATATGCAAAATGATGGCAGGTGAAGAATATGAATCAAAGATATGAGAAACGACGCGATCCTGACAAAGTTAATCGTAATTTACTAAAGAATTCGATCGATACGATTCTTGCTTTTATATTTCTACGATCTTACGAGCTTAATTTTAATATTACAAAATTCATCGGATCTGAGACTACACGAACTTCTGTAACTTTCTAAAAGGGAAGTTAAGCAGCATATACCAACTATGTATTAAAGTGAGGAGTGAGTTGTAGGTTGTTCCGGATATTTCTTGGTACCGTATATACTCGCTCGAATTTCCTGAAGAAAGGCGAGTTCGAGGAAGAAGAAAGGAGCGTGTGCCATCTTCTTTTCTTCCATTAAGTTTTCGGTTTGGTAAAATGCTCTTTAAAAGGCTTCACTTTGGTCGGGGAGTGTGTTCCTTTTTATTTCTCGTTCTTTACAAAAATAAACGATACGCTTTCCCTTAAGAGGGATCAAGAAGCGGCGTGAGATCAATCGTTTGAGGTACGAGTTAATTTCTTTCTTTTTTCTTTCTTTCTTTGAAAAATTATTCGCAGAGAAATTTCTTTGTGATTTTCTTCTTTCATACTTCATATCATCTTTATCAAACTCTTACAAGACTGAAAAAAAGAAAGGAGGTGAAAGTATCTTAAGTTTTCCCGTGATCTTACTCTTATTGAATTCACGATTATCAAATTGTCTTTTAACAGCCATTTGACTGAAGAATCCATCATTCGAAAGACAAGATCAATTTACTACGATCGTGAACCAAGTTTTTTAAATAAGTACTTCGATATCTCTACGAATCGGGGACTGAACGTCTTTCAATAACGATCACTGTTCAGAATGTTCTTGCCGAGAATACACGCCAACGTTCATGTTTCGTGCACAAGAAATTGTTCAGGAGAAATTTACGATGTGGAAGGCTCGGGACTTGCGTCGATGTAGTCGATATCCGACGAAGTTACAGTGCTAGCGCGCCTTCCTTGCCTCGGGGATGCGCTTATGCGCGTTTTCACGCTGGTTGTAGAGACGCTCAGCCGATTTCCTGTTCGCTGTACCGGCTGTTGTTTCGTTCTGCAATTATCATGTCAAAGTCGCTCTTCAAACAGTTGTAAATACAAAACAATTGCAAATAATCACAAAAATACTGAATGACAGCACCCACGTGAAGAACATAGTCAAGTAAAAGAAATCTTTTAGACTTCAAAGACTTTTGTAAAAAATTTTGGAAAAAAAAGGAGAAAACGCTTTTGTATCGAGAATCCGAAGGATATCAGCGGAACGATTCGTGCTTTGTATGCCGGAGAGCTCAATTCTTGTTGCAGTTGGCTGTGCTCCAAATGTATCGCGAGTTTGAAACTTCGTGAAGGAGCGTTTATAACTTTTTCCTCGGCATGGAATTTATAGTCTGATACGTATAGGCAGATATATAGGCTTCCTTCGGATCGATGGCTTTCCTTCTACTACCACTTCAAATATGTAAAGATCGCTGGAAATCGTCGATCGTTTATTCAGAGAACTTTATACGAGAATCGCGCCCCGTGATCCCAGTGGCTAATTCAAAATTTACTATTCTCTCCACTGGTAGTAAAATCTTCCTGATAGAACTCGAGGCTATAAGAGAAAGGCCACGTCGGTGAATTGAGATCTAACGACATTTATTATATTACGAAGGGATGTGGAAAAGCAACAAGATATACTCGTTGAAATTAAATATCTTCGCGAACCTCTTCGCTCTCTTTCCGTTCCACTTAATGTCATACCTCTTTCAATTGATAAATGAACATTCCTTGTAATTCACTTTTTCCTCTTTCTTCTTTTCCTTTTTCTTTACCGCGCGACGAAAAATCCGTCTGCAATTATCTTCCTCCACAGCTTGCACGGACCATCATCTCCAATCACAAAACCCTCATTTACCTCACTTATTAAATTCCCTCTTAGCTACCTCAGAATTACCTCTATCCTTCGTCTCTCACGAGAAAGAAAAAGAGAGAGAGAGAGAGAGAGAGAGAGACAAACAGAGTAAAAAGAAAGACAATTGCGACGGAGCAGAGCAGAGGTAATTAGACGAGCGGTTTAACTCACTTCAGCCTTTCCTCGGCACCCTTCATGGCAGTGTTCAAATCCTCTTCCCACTGTTTCTCCTTCTTTTCCCTTTCCTGTCTCTCCATTTCGCGTTCACGGTTGTAAACTCGGTATTCTGGGATGAATGCTAATCTTCTGAGATCGACACTCGGTCCTGCGGCGCCTTCCGCGAGCTCAACCGCCGTGTCCTCAGGGGGATGATCGACTTTCAGAGATCTGCGCACGACAACGCCGGAAGTCAAGCACTCTATTTCTCTTTGTCAAATGGAAAATCACCGATGGCAAATCGCCCGTTTAATATGGAGATATCTGAATGAGATGTATATCTAAATGAATATTCCTCGAGCAACGATGCATACGAATTACGATTGTAATTATAACTGGATGGCAGAGGTTATAGAACGAAATAGAAAGGCGTAAAATGATGGATGTACTTATGAGGAATTAGACACAAGTTTATTAGATTTGAAGCTTTGATTTCTCTAATTATAAGCTCTTTCTCTAAGCTAGAATTTTTCCTATTTTCCCAGTTTTTTGTTTTTCTTTCTAACTCCTCTTGCCTTTCCTATTTTCGTTCCATCTTTATATAATTCTCTAATTTAACAATCAATTATTTATTACTTCAATAGAGGAAAGTCGCGGGGAATTTTCTCCCGAGAACGATGAATATTGGAGGAAGAGGACGAGTCTCAGATCGACATCTTTGACGTTAATTTCCCTTCAGCAAGAGGCAAGATCATGCGACATCGCATCTATCTAGCTAGAATCTAGAGCAATTAACTCTTTATTCTCTGGAATCCGCTTACCTTTGCTTCGCTAGACGCTTTTTCTTTTTGTGCAGCGGCTTCGTCTCGATGATCATCTCTTCTAGCTCGAATGTCGGATCGCAGTTCAGGTGATCTTTCGGCGGCGTGAATGGCGGTTTTATCTGCTTGTTCAACACTTTGTCAAAGTCGAGTTCTCTCATCGCGCTCACTTGCTTCAGCTCCTTCAGAGTTGATATCCGCGCGCCCGGTGGCACGGTTAGCAATCTGTCCAAGAGTTCGCTGATAGTGGAACTCCAGTCAGCGGGTGTCGGTCTTTCTTTCTGAAGAACGTTCCTTTCGTTTCAACATATATGTACTCGAGAGCTGAGAAGCTTCGAGAATTAAGGGATAGATCGACGTCACTCGTTAAAAAATGCCATTCGCGCAAATATGTATTTTTAGGAATATAATTGAAAAAAAATAGGACTTCGATTAAAAAACTGTACTAGATTAACTATTAAGACTACTAAAATTTTCTGATAAATGCGTAAGACAATTATTAGATGAAAAGTTCTCCAATTTCTTGAGAGTAAGCAATCTGAAATTTATACTTTATTACTTGAAAAGATTGAACTATTCAATTAATAATTACCTGCAAAAATAATCGCGAATTTCATCGATATTTTTGGACGGTTAATCTTACTTCCTTAACGCAGAAAAGTATAACGTTCAAAGCTTTTTTTTTTTTTGTACAAAGTGTACCGATAGTTTCAATATTTTTAGTCCTGCAATATTCCCTTTTCGAAGGAATGTCTTGTGGCGTATTAAAAGGGACGAAATACGTGTAGATTTTAAAAGAAAAAAAAAAAGGCTACCATGAAAATGTATAATATTAAAGAATGGATTGTAAAACACATGCAACAGCATTCTTGAGGAGAGAATGTATGAGAAGATTTTATCGACAATTTTACCTGAAGGATCTGTAAAGCCTCTCTATGCGTCGTAGTGGAGCAAAGCGGGTAAGGACGTTCTCCGGCAAGAGTTTCCCAAGCAAGAATTCCCAGACTCCACCAGTCCACGGCGAAACCGTAACCAAGAACACCGTATTCCTCGCAGGAACACATGTAAATTTCCGGAGCTGTGCCAGGATAATATTCCAAGAGATATTTGATGTAATGCAGGGATAACGAAAGAAAAAGATCTTACGCATGTAAGTCTCTTCAAATATTTCATATCTTTGATATTTTATGAATGACAAGTATCGACCATTCGTACAGTTATTTTCAACCTAGTAATATTTTTCTAACAATAACAAATGTTATTTCAATTAACAAATATTTATTTCTAACAAATGTTATTTCAATTAACAATTTCAATATTTATTTCTAACAAATGTTATTTCAATTAACAAATATTTATTTCTAACAAAAACTATCTGAACAAAATAATATATTAAAGAAGTTTCATTGGTATGCAAATGATTTCTCGTTTCGTGCTTGAGGTTTTTTTTCTAAAACTTCTTTTCCGCTTACTGAAAATTGAAAGTAAAATTAAAATATAAAGATCCAAGGATCGAGTATGATTTTACATTAGTCAATCTTTGGTTTACATTCGTCAAAACATAATGTTATCGTCGGGTAATTGCCCAATTGCCTAATTGCATCTAAAATCATTCAATTATTGATTATCACGATCGTAGAAGCTCGTAAAGCTCAAAACGAATTATTCCCCGGTGTACTTTACGCTCAATTAATAGAGCCTAATCTAGCGGCTCAAGTAGAGCACATACTCGTAAAATTAATTCATACCTATGTACGGTTTTGTTCCTGACATCGACGTAGCTAATTCTCCATCCTCCAGTACTGTCGCGATGTTGAAATCCGTCACGTGCGCGTGTCCTATGCAGAACAGTAAGCTTATAATTCGACGGTTTACATTCACGAGGGATTGAAGGTTGACATGACTGGATCATTTTCGTCGTTTGTCCTTTCCCGGTTCGATTTTACTATCTTTCTTTTATTCATTTAAATTATGCCACGATTAATAGCACGGATTTGATTAATCGTCAGCTGGTGATCGTCGACGATCATCACCTGTCACACGACGTGAACGATGTCATATGCATGATTTCGATCAATTTTGAGGGTCGAATATCTCGGATCCTTTGGACGATGAGGACCCTCTGTGTGGAATTTTTATTGTTACTCGAATGTTTCGCCAGAAGAAATATGAAGTTTCAGAACAGATGAGTGGAAAGTATCAATCAAGGTGTGTGCTCACAGAGTTGAGACGTCTATTTAAATACTGGCAGCATGTAAATGACGTCAGGTCAATGCAGATAAATTTTTGCTTCCTTTTTCTTTATTCTTTTCTCTTCCTTCCTTTGTTTTTCTTTCCTAAGTTCCTTTAATTTAATTTAATTTAATTTTCATATTATTCCTTCTCTCTTACTGTTTTCGCTCTCTATTTTTTCCCTTTCTCAAATGTTAACACAGACGTTTGTAAGATTTTCTTCAAAAATTACTCGTACACATGTCTAGGATATATTCCATCTCTAGAACTTGAATTCGGAAGAAGCTTGAGAAATTAATAGTCGAAAGGAAATTTCTAAATCGAATTTTCGTTTGTTAAATCTTTCATAGTATTCGACGAAATCTTCGTAACTCTATAAGGATTTTCTTTCCTTCCTCGATACTCGAGTCACTCGGCTCTATTACAATCAAGTATCAAGTCACGCGTTTTTACAAAATTAAAAAGATTGGTGAAACGAACGGAAAGATTGTCGATAGAACAATGTGGATAAATTTCACGAACAAATAGAACAACAGTCTACCGATCGAGTTAACTCTGGCTTCTGTTCCTTTGCAATTTACAAGGAATTTTTAAAAGCCTGGGGCGATGAAAGGGTTGAAAATATCGTATATATCGCGCGCGACACGTACACTATGATGCTTTCATGAACGACAGAGACGGAAATAGCGGGTTGAGATGAAACGCGAGGGTCGATGATACACGGCCCTGGCAATTTTAAATAATGCAGAAGCAATTTCGAAGCACAAACAGCTGTCGGGTAAATGCAGCAGGAAATTAGGGTTACCCTTCTTCGGTTAGTATCCTTGGACGAGTTGTTTTTACTGAGAAGCCATCGAACGGTTCATTCCTCTGACGTTGTCTGTCTCTCTTGTTGCTTCAACCCTTTGACTCTACAGCAACGTGCAACTTGAAAATTAGATATTGCCAGACTTTGGAAAATATTTATTGCTTCGTTATCGCATTTCATCGATACACCATTGGAAAAACGATCAAATGATTTATTTGTAACAATCATTAGTTCACAGATTAATTCATAAACGGGAGTAGATAGCTAATCTTTTGCTAAAGAAACGAGTTAAAGTTACACCATTTCGATTCTAAAATGTGGAGGAAAAACTTGCAACTTTTTGATTTGCAATGATTTGCAATGAAAGTACCATTTCTCGCGTGTAGAAATTTGAAAAAAAAAAAAAAAGAAAAAATGACTCGCAGAGATGTGTGCCTCGGAGTTGAAGAAATCCCAATTCACACGTGGCCACGTGAAATGAAAGAGAAAATTCTCGCCGACGGGGATGGGAATCTGCCGTTGTAAAAATTGAATTTCATTTAACTGAATCGAACTTTTATCGTGGAGCGCGTACGTAGTACGCTAAGCTTTTGCAATGATTCGTAAAACAGGGGCACTTTTTCATGGCGGTTCTGTCAAAGGGTGAAAGGGTAATGTAAAATTTCCAGAGCGTGTGACCTCGGCGATCGAATGGAAAGTGTAAAATTATTTATGGGCTGAGTCAGCCCTGTTCGTTGTCGCGACTAATGGACAGGGAGAACGAGAAAGATAGAGAGGAAAATGACCGGATCTGCGGACTACTACGTCACCGGAATATAATGCGGTTCTCCATTGTAGCCGTTCTTTGACCTTTGATGAGCAATCACAAGTGGTTCTCCATCGTTATACCTTCCTTAGAAATTCCTTTTCTCGGCATGAAATTTAATCTAATTAAGAGGGCTGATAATCTGCTTTTGATAGAATCTAGAAATTGTTAATTGAAGGAGTCATCTATGGAAAACACGAAAAATTTTCGTATAAAAATAACGAAGATATGTAATACTCTGAGATGTTCGAAGTTAATATTATCAGAACGACGATTTTAATTATCTCTATTTTCGTAAAGTTAGACGAGCAAATTTATATTTAGTTTGTCATCCGTGAAATTGAACATCGTCATACGAGCTACTTCTCCCTGAACTTCATTAGGATCTTTCAATCCGTTTCGTGAAACCACTTCTTTAACTTCAATCCTCGAGTTTCATTCAACTCAGACTTCAAAGTCTTGTCTGTTTCTTTGTCATTTTTCAAGAGAAAGTAGTTGACAGTTTAATAAAAACATCAATTTTTGATCAGGGATCACGTGTCCGTGTAATCAACTCGCGAACTTTGTGCAAGGAACTGTCATTAAACTCAGAAACTGTGCCATACTCGTCGAAATGAGGCAACAGAGGCTTAATGAAGAGAATGTTCCAAACTTATTCTTCCTGAGGAATATTTAATATTTCTCTTCTTCTTTTATTGTTGTTGACGAACTAAAAATCTTAATTAGAAACGTTTATGCTTTATTATTTTATTAACAATTCATCTCAAAACTATCAGTTCTCTTAACTACGAAGAAATTTATTACTTATTATCATTATTTATTAAGTGCAAAGAAAGTAAGGTCTTTTTTATTTCAAATTAAAATTTTATCCAAAAAAAAAAAATATATATATATATATATCGAAACACAACTCCGAACCAATCAAGAATAAACTATTTGTTGAATTGAATTGCGAATATTATCATGCAGCGTTGTACAGGTAAATGTTATTGATTTCCAGGCCACGAGTCTGTGGCACATTGGTCGATGACGAAATATCAGAATGAAATAGGGGATGGTTCTTTCATTCAGTGTGAAATACGGATTCATATTTTCATTGAAATTATCGTATGAAAGGGAAGACGTTCGTTGCAATCAAGGAACTGTTCGAGTCCAGCTACAGTTTCTGAGAGAAAACCTGTGCGTTTTAATCATCGTCAACGTCAATTTTAAGCGCAAATATCATTTCAACGGGTAATTTCCAACATTTGATCCGACCATTTTTCTTTAATAGTAAATTGTCAGTCTTATCGCAGACAAAGGTTTTACAAAACAAAGGTTTTCCGTGCTCATTGGTAAGAACAAAATGTGTTGTTTCGAGTCATCTTTCATGTACATACACCCACGTCTTAGGAAATATATCGTATGTATTTGTTTTAAAATTGGAAAAATTAAATAATATGGATTTTAGAGTATGAAATAATTCGTAAAGTGTATACAATTAAAAAATTTTATTATCAGAGATAAATATTGAAAATAAAAAAAGTATTCTTTGAACTAAACTGATGAACTTTTGTGATAACCAATTCACAGATTTTACAGCCATACAGTACCGTGTATATGAAACTTTTCAATCTAGATATTTCCCCCTTATTAACAACAAGAGAATTTTTAAGATAACTCGAATATTTTTCTCCTTTCCTATCTATCTCCATTTTCTTCCATCGCTATGTAATATTAAATATTATCGACAGACCGTTCGCCCGGTATCAATGTAAATTCCAGAATGATGGTGTTGAAAAATCTGATCGAGCAGCTGCGAAATCATCGATGAAGGAATCCAACGATCCGCGAATTTATTTCAATCCGAGTCTATCGGTTGTTCGATTGATCTGCTTGTCCGTGGAAACACGGGGATCAAACGTAAACGATTCGGTTGATATGCAAACGAAGCAAATGTACTCTCGTCTGCGATGTTCGAATACTGTCCATCAACGTTGTATCTAACTCAACGTCGAGTTTCATGTATATATATTCAACGAACAGCGTGCAGCGCTAAATGTCGCTAATTAAAAAAGGATAGGCGCGTCCCTTTCCAAGCGCGTCGAATGCTTTTAATTTAAATCGTCGACGTTGTTTTTTTTTTTTCTTTCAACTAGGCTACGTGTTCCCCGCATTTTTCTGCCAGTAATCACCTGGTGTATCGTCTGCACTCGTTCCCATCCGCATTTTGTCCTCGTTTGCCTCGCTTTCATTCATACGAAATGTAACCCCGTAACGCGTTCGAGAAACCCGAAGGCCTCAAGACGAATTTACGGAACCGTATATTTCAGGTACGTGCACGTAAGCCTTTCAGGTTATCGTGTTTTAGAATAGAGATTTGCAGTTGAATTATACGTATACCGGGCCACAACAGAAATTTCCATACGCTGTTCCTTACACGTCTTTATCCGAGGTTTGTTCGTCGATCTTCGCTCTCGAGAAATTTCGATGAATTAAATGCAGCGTGAATGTTCCCGCTCGTGCAAAATATGTTCTTTATAGTTGGAAATTCGATAAGGAAAGAGAGAGAGAGAGAGAGAGA
>CAJDYZ010008053.1:2891-16076 GCA_903986555.1 Heterotrigona itama
TTTTCTTTCATAAAATACTGACAGTTTAAAAATGTAAGATGCTTAGTCTATTCATATATCTCTATTCTACTATCTATCTATCTGTTATCTATTCATATATCTCTATTCTACTAATTATTCTACTTTGTAATGTAAACTTCACGTATTTGAAATGACTTACGTGAAGGTAGTTATATAGAGATATCGAAACTAGTCGAAGCAACCCGTTTAAACGTTCAAGCTATTGAAACTTCCGAATAATTTTGTTTAAGTATTACAGCGTTAGTGTTTAGTGTTATATTCAAAGAAATGTATAAAATTTGAAATACATAATACAATGGAATATGAAGAAGGATAAAATATTGTAAGTGAAACATATAAATTATTTTTAATATTTATTTCGAATATTACATAACATGATGTTATCTACGACTTTAAATAACAACTTTATATTTATTATTTTTCATTTATAATGTTAATCACATTTAAAGATTGCAAACAACAAATATTTAAAAATTCAGATGAAGTAATCCGCTGTTTAACTATTTCAGTTTAAGTATCATTAATAGCTATATTTAATTTTTATGTACTGAATGTAAATTCCAATTTCTAAAATTTTCAGTTGAAATTATTTTTATTTAATTTATGACGTTAAAATTTTTATTTTGATAAAAGTGAAAGCACAACTATGGGAGTTAGCTTACATAAATATCACAGAAGAATGACCTGTTTTTAGAATTATTAAATCAATAATACAATATATATTAAATATAATAAAAATTTGGTATCTAAATGGTTTCAAAGCTTTCAATTTTACAATTACGTGATAAACATTTAATACTTCTGAAATATTATCGAATAGTTTAAAAATTTAAAACATTAAAATTAACAATAAATAAATAAAATTGCATTTTAATAACGAATGCAGCATGAATTCCAAACACCATTAACATCTAGTTAATAGAATAAATATGTGGCATAATACCATTATTTACATAAAATCGACTTTAATATTTGCAAAGTTTCAAAATTTCGATATGCTATCAAACCATTGCTATTCGAAAAATTGGTGGACGTGGATAAATATTTTACATCTATGTAATGTAAATCAGAATTATTTACAAAATCTTGGAATTCAATAATACCTCCATTTAAAGAACGTAAAAAAGCTTGTGGACCACATGTATCCCATTTATATGTGGATCCTTTGGACAAAATATAAGCATCAACCTGTCCAAGAGCGACACTTAATATTTTATAACCAGCTCCAGCTGCTTCTACTAGAGTAAAACCAGCATCTAAAAGTTTAGATTTTACACTTTCATCTTCAACTCTACTCAGAATGATTATCTTTTTGTCAGTGAATTCTTTCACTATGGAACATGTTCCAACATTGTTTTCCACAAATCCCCAATAGCAGTTGCCTTTCCATCTATTAAGTAAAGCGTGATATTCATTAACTGTTAATATTTTACGAGTATACATTAAACAGATATAAATTAGATTTCAATTACCGCAAATCCACATTAGTATAAAAAGGTTGATTGATTACTCCCACAATTGGTATGCCTGTGCTTTTCAAATACACTCCAATCAAAACAGTGACACATCGTAAACCACTCATATGTACACCAGTGGCTTCATCCACCTTTTCACCTCCATTTATATAATCAGCAGTTGAATCTACAAAAGTTCCACGAATTGCTCCTCAGGCAAGCTTTATTAAACTACAAAACAAATAGATTGTTTGACAAATAATCTGTTTAAGTTTATATATCATGACAATACCATTAATATATGTGTATAATAATAATAAAATAAAATAAAAGAAATCATTATAAACAATGAACAAAAAAGGAATTAATTGTTAAAAACAGAGAAACAATAAAATTCAAAGCAACTTTAGATAGAATTTGACATAATAAAAATTAAATTACATGATGATGAATGAAGATATTTACCATATAAATTTCCCAGACATCGTTTTAACAAATATTGGTATTAATATTATTTTATATCTGTTAGATGTATAGTAAATCTTTATTTTAATATATTTGAATTATGCTCTTATGTTTCTTACCAATTGGATCTATCCATATACCAAGATCATAAATGTCAATATCAAAACCCAAAGGTAGTTCTGCTACCATTGGAATATCTAAAAATTGGACGTCCTTGTGAACTTCAGTAGCTAATAATTCAGCAGTTGCAATATCACTACCCATCACTTTGGCTAATAATTGAGTAGTTTCTCCAATAGTTGGACATACTTTAACCACTATAGATTCACCCATGGCGTTACTGAATGTATTAGTTTCTTCTCCTTGTACTACCTTAGCCAGTTCTGGAAACTAATTTTCTATCAATGATCTTTGTTTTATTTTTTCTTTGTGAAAACATATATCTAATAATGTTTAATTTAATGTATTAAAATAATTATTTTGTGACAGTATTACACATGTTTTCAATCTATTATTTATAAATAGGTGTTAAACAAAGAATCAAATATACTAGTAACATTTTTTATTAACTTACCTCTAGTCCTATGTCATGTTTAATCGTTTCTTGGATAAGAACATCGGCCAAAGTTTTAAAATCTTGGAAAAAACGTGGATTCTTTTCTGCCTCTGATTTTTCTTGTACAAGCAATTTAAATAAAGCATCATTATGCCTACAAGCTCTTGCAATATTTGCTGCTTTTTCAGAAACTTTCAGGAGGATTGACAACAATCTGCTTCCGTCTTTCATTGTAATAATTAATGATGCTCCAAATTTTAATAACTATAATATCAATAACTTGTTACAATTTAAAAACTATAAAAGATTTATAAAAAATATTTTTAAAAAGATAAAATACGTACGTTATACCGAATCTGTAAAGTATGGTTTGGCGGGAATCCGTGTAAATTCTATTATATAATTATAGAATATTGACGTAGTATGAAAATGTGCTAGACAATATGTAGGTAGTTACACTTAAGTTTGCAATTCAAACTCAGAATATCTGAATATTAAAATAATCATTCATGCATAATAATTTCAATGACGCAAGCAGACATTTCCATTTTTATCTTACAATTAATCAATTCAATATAATTTAACCAAACTAGTTGTATATGATTAAATATGTTTAATGGAAATGATTATATTAAATAAATTTATTATTATTTTATTAAATTTTTAAATGATATATCGACGATGTTTCCAAAAAATTTGATTATGTTATGATTGTTCCATTCACTGAAGTAATTAGATATAAAATAAAATAACGATTCAATAAAGATAAAAATACAAAATTAAGACGTTCATTTATATTAATTTTTATCTTCAAATAGGAAATATCACTCTTTTACATCGTATCTGAATGTTTACTTCATACGTACACAATGGTTCTATTCATTTTCAAACGAGTATAACCTTTCTCGAGTATTAAATGCACCAATATAATTAGTCCATGAAATAACAAAATTTATATAACATTGACAGTGCATTTTTAGATTCACAAATATTTGATTTTTTTTATAAAGTTTCTATTTTTATAAACTATTAAATTAATAAAAAAATAATTTGGTGCAATATATGTATATAGTACATACTAATTTTAATTTAATACAAAATAATTCATTTGGATAATAAAAAGGAAAAAACATAAGTATTATTTAATTTGTTTTGTACAATATAATATATAATTTTGTACAATATATAAATTCATACATTTATATATATTTATATAACTAAAAATGACAGCAATATTAGGTGGTGGTATATCCGGTTTATCAGCTGCATATTATGCTCTTGAAAATCCAAAATTGACCCCACTGGTTATATTAGAAGCTTCAAATCGTATAGGTGGTTGGATACGTTCTATAAAACAACCTGATGGAACAATCTTTGAAACAGGTCCAAGGGTTATTAGAGCTAACTCACATGATTTATTGAACTTAGTAGAAGAATTGAAGTTATCATCTAAAGTTATTCCTATCAAAATAAATCATCCTGCTGCTAAAAATCGATATATTTATACTGATAATGTATTACATTGTTTACCTAATTCTCTAAAAGGAATTGTAACAAAAAATACACTATTAAATCGTTCTTTAAGCAGTCTTTTGTGGAATGATTTCAAAGCAACAAAAGTTCATAAAGATGATGAAAGCATATATAGTTTTGTACAAAGAAGATTTGGCAAAGATGTTTCTGAAAAGATGGTTGCACCAATATTATGTGGAATTTGTGGTGGTGATATACATCAATTAAGTGCAAAATCTTTCATGACGAATATATTTGAAACTGAACAAAAATATGGCTCTGTATTTATGGGCCTCGTACAAAAAAAATTTTCAGAAATATTAAATATAAAAAAAGAGAAAGAAAATAAATTAAGAAACACCAATGAAACTCAGAAAATAGCAAAATCAAATAATACATCGTTGCATTTAGTAGAAAGAGCTAGAATAGAAAAATGGAGTGTATGGGGACTTGAAGGTGGTTTTGAAAAATTACCTCAAACACTAGCCGAAAATATTACAAAGCGTGGAGTGAATATAAAAATGAAACATAATTGTGAACAAATTATATTTAATAAAAATTATGTAGAATTAATTGTAAATGGAAATGTTGAAAAATATTCTCACATTATATCAAGTTTACCTGCTAAAAATTTAGCTAATTTAATACAAAAACAACATCCAGAACTATCTAGAGAATTGTATAATATACCTACAGTAACAATAGCTGTAGTCAATCTTCAGTTTTCTGAAAATGTTTTACCAATAGATGCTTTTGGAGTTCTTATTCCACCAAAAGAAGAAATTCCAATTTTAGGCATAATATTTGATTCATGTGCTCTTCCTCAAAATTCCAAAATGACAGTATGTAATATATAAATATAAATATTTATTACACCAGCTTAATATTTTGTAATAATAAATTTTTAAAAAATCTAGCCTTGCAATGACACAAAATGATCTTTAATATTTAAATAATTTTTTACACATTTATAATAGACTAGAAACATCTTGTTCGATATATACAATTTTCTCCTTAAATCCAGGTACTGACAGTAATGATGGGTGGTGCATGGTTTGAAAAATACTTTGATAAATGTTCATCCGAAGAACATTTAAAAATGATAGCAGTTAAATATACAAATCAACTTTTATCCATTAATGAATATCCCAAGACATATAATGTTTCCATTCTGAAAGACTGTATTCCACAATATATAATAGGTCATGCAGAACGTTTAACTCGCATCCACGATTATATCTCTGCGCATAAAATACCTTTAGCATTGTGTGGCTCTTCATATCACGGTGTGGGAGTCTCTCATGTTATTCTGTCAGCAAAAGAAGCTGTTTCTAGTATCAATCAAAGTATGACATAACTATGAAATTTAATCAATTTATTTTTTCTTATTTAAAGACGAAATAATATACATGCAAATACATAAGCCAAAATCGTTTTTTTTAATTAACTGCAATTTAATTTGAATTAAAACATGCATTGTTCATGCTGCATAATTAAAAATAAACAGAGCAATTTATAGAATAAATTAAAAATAATAAAAAAAACATTATAATACACGAATTGAGTGATAGCTCAAAATTGATTGCTTGTGATAGCAAAAAATAAACATAAATGTTAGTAATAATATACATGAAAATATATAAAAAAGTATACATAAAAATAATTATTTCAAACCAGCATTTAATGGAGCTGTGAAAAAATTTTTTGCTATTAAAATAAAATATGTGTATATATGTATTTTTATTGTATTATTATGTATTATTATGAAATTATGAATAAAACTATTATAAATAAAATAAAATATAAAATGTTTAATAAAGATATAAATTTTTGTTTTATATACTATTTTACAAATACAACATTATTAATACTACAAAATAAAATGAAATAGCATTCACAAAATAATTAGCATATTTTATAATAAAACTAAAGTATTCTAGGAACTCAAAAATATGTGTTTATACTACATACTTTATACTATATGTTTATAATATTATATATGTTTATAATATTATATAAAAATATGTTATAAAAAAAGATTTAAGCAATTTTAAATATATCATAATCTTTTAATTATGTAGATAAGCAAGCATGAAGTATCATAAAAATGCAGCACACAAGCATATAGCATTCCACACTTGTAAATAAATCAAAACTGTGCAACTACTATAATACAATAGTTATTTTTAATAACAGTATTATATAGACTCAACAAAATAATTTAAAATAGATCATTTATGTTCAAATTCTGCAACTCTTTTAAAAATCATTTAAAAAAATCTCTAATAAAATAATAAATTCAAACACAATAAAATTTTTTTTATATGCCTTGATATGAAATTTACTGACTAACAGTACCTGCATATTTAACTTCATCGAATGCTTTTCTAGCTTTCTTTAATTCTTCATTCATTGTGAGGAGATCTTTAACTCTTGCATATTTCCTGGGATCTTTTCTAACTGTAAAATAAGATTTTTTTAGTTAAATAAACCAATTTTTAATTTGTAAAAAAGTAATAATTTAAAACATAGTATTAAAAAGTTAATATACTAGGTTTTCCCAAAAGTTTCTTTCGTGTAACGCATGTAAAATTGCATGTAAGATTGCATGCAAAATTGATTACTATTTAACTAACTATTCTACCTCATTCTGTGTACTCTTCAAATATTGCATTTGATTACTATACATACTTGATTACTATTTGTTCTTTTTATTAAAAAATTTTTTTTATGATGGAACATTTAGCTCAATAAATGACATAAAAATGTACCTTTAATAATATTTTCGTAAACTACAGAAGTTTTAGACAGATGATTTTTGGAAAAATGAAAAAAGATAATAGATCAAGATAATGGTTCATGTATAATTCTATAACATGATATAAAACATAAAATATTGTATAATATATCCATTATTTAAAACAAAAGAAACTTTTGAGACAGCCAAACAGATATTGTTGTTACCTAAAAATACAACATCCTCTACTTGTACACGTCCAGTACGACCAATTTCCATAGCTCTATGTGTCATTTCCGTAATAAATTCAATAACTAAATCTTCTAACAAATCTACACTCTCTGTATAAGGATTTTGATCATCGCCAAAACCATACATCATACAGCGCAATTCTTTCGAAAATAATCGTTTTCTACCGCCGGGTAAAGTTCCGCCAATCGGAATTTCTGTCTCTTCATCTTCGAACTAGGAAAAAGAATTTTCTCGAATAACGTTTATTGATAATTTTGTTTGCTAATTTCAAAGACACATGCTTATTTAACTTATTTTCAGCATGTTTGAAACAAAATTAAGGTTACTTTATATTAAACATTGCACATTGAATTAAATATAAGTA
Organism: Heterotrigona itama; assembly: GCA_903986555.1. Lineage (NCBI taxonomy): Eukaryota > Metazoa > Arthropoda > Insecta > Hymenoptera > Apidae > Heterotrigona > Heterotrigona itama. The sequence goes on from CAJDYZ010008053.1 coordinate 10,253, forward strand.
AAAAATTGTATAAAAACCTGCTCAAAACCTTCCTCTGTGGCCATTATTTGATATAATTATAAAAATTTTATAAAAATTCGAGAAAGATTTTATTCAGTGAAAAAACACACTGAAAAGTGGCGTTGTGAAAGTAGTGTCAATCGTCACCCCAAGTTAGAAGTTAGTACAGTGCAGTATAATATAGTATATACGAAAAAATAGTGTTCAATTGGTTTTAATAGTTTTCTAAAGTTAATTGTGAAGATTTTCTAAAAGTTAATTATGAAGAATTATAAATATCTCAACGTTTAAGAGAAGAATTTGAAAAATATTGAAGAGTTATGTCGACAGTAATTCCTACAGCCAAAACTTGGAAGGAAACCAATCGTTTATATAAAGAACAACGAAAAAAATGGAAGGAAGAGAGGTTAGCAAAAAAGTTAAAGAAAGAAGAAACTAAAAACGAATTACAGAATGAAGTGATTAAACTTGCTGAAAAGCAATTCGAAAAAAAAGATATTTCGACTTTGAGTATTGCAGTTCCAGGCTCGATTTTGGACAATGCTCAATCGCCAGAATTACGAACATATTTGGCAGGGCAAATAGCACGTGCAGCGTGTGTTTACAAAATAAACGAAATCGTCGTTTTTGATGATAAAGGAGAGGTAACTGAAAGTGAAAAAAAAAAAATAAAAACTGACGAAGTCTTAGGTGAAAGACGAATTGGATGTTTGCAATTGGCTAGAATATTGCAGTATCTTGAATGTCCGCAATATTTAAGAAAATATTTCTTCCCAATTCATAAAGATTTGCAATATGCTGGAGTATTAAATCCTTTGGATGCACCACATCACTTACGTCAGCAAGATGTGTCTTTATATAGAGAAGGAATAGTTACAAATAAACCAATTAAACCTGGCAAAGGTTCTTACGTAAATATAGGATTATTAAATGATGTTTGTGTGGATAAAGTGTTAACTGATGGATTAAGAGTTACAGTGAAGATACCTAAAGACCAGCCAAATCCAAAAAAGTTAAAAGGATTCATTGTTCCACCTGATATTCCCAGATCAAATAATGGAATATATTGGGGATATTCAGTGAGATTAGCTAATAATCTTACAGAGGTATTAACTCAATGTTCTTATAAGGATGGATACGATTTGATCATTGGTACTTCAGATAAAGGAAATTCTATTGATGACGTGGAGCCAGAAGGTATCAAATACCATCATGCTATAATAATATTTGGAGGATTATCTGGATTGGAAGCAGCAGTAGAGAATGATCCTAATGTGGATGTGGATGATACTTCTTTAGTGTTTGATCATTATTTCAATACTTGTCCACAACAAGGATCAAAAACTATTAGAACAGAAGAAGCTATTTTAATTACTTTAGCAGAATTAAGAACAAAATTGTTTCCCAAAGTTTCTCCATTATCAAATGCTCAGTTTAATAATTTTGTAAATAATTAAACTATCAGTGAATATAAGTGACTGTAAGTAATGACATAAAAAACTATAAAAATCTGTCTATTTCTTTTCTTGTTTCCAAAATTTGTAATATATAAGTACAACGATCTTATATTTAGGAGATAATTTTCTTTCCTTTTTATTTTCAACTATTTTGCAATGCACAATTTACCGCATCTCTTAAAGTTCTGATAACTTTTGCTTGATCAGAAGAATCTATGACGGCTGTTCCGGAAACAATCATATTTGCACCAGCCTAAAAAAAAAATACACATGTGTGTAGTTTTTTTTGGTTAGAGTATACATTAAGATATATATCTACTAAATTGAAATATATACATTTGCACATGCATCAATAGTTCCTGGTCCAACACCTCCATCAACTTCTATGTCTAATGTAGGATAATTTTTTCTAAGCCATGATACTTTTTCCATCATTGGTTCAATGAATTTTTGACCACCAAAACCTGGTTCTACAGTCATAATTAATACCATATCTGCTAGATCAACATATTCTACGACTACATCCACTGGAGTCCCTGGTTTAAGTGCTACTCCAACCTTTCATTTAAAAAATGATGTCTTTAGTATAATTTTTAAGTAAACAAATTTAATTTAAGAGATTATACAAAATACGTACTTTCATTCCTGCTTCTTTTACTTTTCTGCAAATTGATGAAACATCCTTCACTGGTTCGACATGAAATGTATATTGGTTGACACCAGCATCAGCCATTGGTTGTATCCACTAAAGTTAAAAATTTATAAATATTTTTTCAAAACATCAACAAAAATAATATATGATTGAAAATAGTATACAAAAATAATATATAATTTAAATTGAAGAAATGCCAAGGTAAAGTATACCTGATTAGGGTTAGAGACCATCATGTGCGTTTCAAGAAAAGCATCTTTTACTTTATTTCGAAGACATTTTACTAATGGATGGCCAAAAGTAAGGTTAGGTACAAAATGACCATCCATAACATCTAAATGTAAATAATCAGCACCATTATTAATTAATCTTTGCGATTCTTCTGAAAGTTGTGCCAAATCAGCGTTAAGAATTGAAGGTCCAATTTTTGCAACCAATTTTTTTGCCATTTTTCAATTAGAAAATGTTACAAATATATGACATGTGTTTTCAGTAACAATGATATAGCGTTATCGGCTGGACTATGATCTTTCATTCACAAGGTCATTTTTTTGAACTTATTGCATTGGTTAAGAAATTGAATAAATTGAATATTTATTTAGAAATTTAATTTCAATCTAGAGAAATTTAGAAATTTAATTTCAATCTAGAGAAAATACAAATTTATAAACACTGTACGAAATGAAATATATTTATTAAATATATTTATACATAAAAATATAGCGGTTCATAATAGGCAATAGATTATGATAATTTCAAACAAATAAGAAACTAAAATACTCAAAATAAGTAAAAAGTACTAATTAATACTAATAAGTAATAAGTAAAAGAAAAATCGAAGTCGGATGATTAGCGTCTTTCTTTTCTATCGAGTTTTCTAGAATTAAGCAATTGATTCTTCTCTTAATCAAAGCGTCTTCCATTATGCCTGCCTACTGAATTCACTTCCAATGTACATATATAATAAATAAATAATTCGTTTAAACTATAACACCTCATTCGAGAGATATCGCAGTATAGATAATAATTAAATATTAAAATAGTTTTAAAAAATCGCTATTTTAAAATTGCTAAATTTTTATCATAATCAAATACAAACTCTTTGGCATCTTAATATCTATTATAGAATTTTAAGTAAAATAGCGGCTGCGTTTTAACCAATAATTACTAAATATAGCGTCGTTGATTTTTAAATGCATTGTCATGTCTTCAGTATCGTAATATGTATAATTCTATATATAATATGCTTATACTGAAAAAACAATACCATTTGAACGCTAACAAAGAGCGAAATTTAGCTCAAGAAGATTGCGGTATATCATACAATGATAGCCCGAGATCGGACTGACTGGGTTCATTTTTGGGACAATTATTTAGTTGACTGTTCGAGCTACTTCCTTCTCAGGCTGAAAAATAAAGTGAGAATATATTTATTTTAATTATTTCCTAATTTTATAATTAAGAAGTTCTTTCTTGTTTTTTTATTAAAATTGTTTATGTTTTATTAAAAATGGCTAGGAAGTTTTAGCAATTTTTTTCTATTTCATCAATACTAAATTATTAAGTTTAAATAAAAATATAGAGACCTACGCGTAAAGGGTAAAGGAATGTATTGACGACTTGTTGTTGATTTTCAGACTTGGCTTGACAAATATAGCCACCCATGTCTTCCCATAAGAGTTCCTCTATCAATAAGTCACCGCTATCCAATACTTTGTGTCGCAAGTTAGTTGATAGGCTTAGAGGTACGTTGTAGTTATCCAACCAAGTGATTTGTGGCGTTGGTTTTCCAGTGGCTCTGCAGGGCAATATAACAGTCGCTCCAATATTGGCTACCAATGTTGGCGAGTAAAGGGTGATTATTGGATCACTCTCAGAACTGCAGTTACCGGTACTACCTTCATCTGTATCAAAAAAGAAGTCGTTGAATGATGAATTTTTGTCTTCTGAACTGTTCAAAATTTGTCTAGTATTATAAAAGAACCACAATTCATAGAAGATTAGAAAATTAAGTACCAAATCCATCGTACCATTTGATGAGATTCAAATCGTTTCATTATTATAATCATATAAAAAAAATAATGAAAGCTGATGATGACAACTGATGTTGAACTTGATCGCCAAATTAATATATGGGAAAATGTGAAGAGAGAAAGTAAAGAGTTTCACGAATCACTTATTAGCAAAATATACGAATAAATTGTGAGAGAAAAGAGGGTTTTGCATGGCATTTGGTCAAAGCTTCTTCATGTTAATGCAGGTTCAGATGATTGATAGTTAATTGTTAATTGTATTCCACTTACGGTTAACCAAGAGCACCGTAGGAGTAGAGATCTTCACCTCTCTCGCAGAAACCGACGCACAGTAGATCAATCCAGCATCATCCGGAGTAACGCATTCTATCACAAGTTTTGAATTAATTCTGGCCACTCCTTTCCACTCTTCGGATGGATCATACAAGGAATGCGTGCTGGCTTTCACGTACGCGGCCAACTATCACAAAAAGGATATTGAAAATTAATAACCTCTTCTTTCCTATTGATTGTATAATATCAGAACTGGTCTGCTTGTAACACAGTGTCTGGTTGTAATACTCGCATCTTCATAGCTGCCGCTCCCCGTGAACCAGAAAATTTCCGGTGGAGGGCTGCCACTAGCTTTACATTCCAATTCCACTTTGCTTCTATAATAACAGAGAGAGGAAAAAAGACAGTATTATCGATATGATTGTTACATTCATTCTTTTATTATCTTATCATATGATACTCACCCCAAAGTAGTCTCGATGCCATTTACTGGGTTTTGTGTGATTTTGGTCCACGGTTCTACAGGCTGTGAGAATCAAAATGTGAATTGAGAATGTATTTTCAAAGCAATTATCATTTTATATCCTTGCTTCACTTATATTAATATTTGTTGCTTCACTTATATTAATATTGTATTAATCATATGTTCTTTGAAATTTTTTTCTATTTAGAACTCATCTATCTTTTGGGGGTTCTCCCTTCCTCCCTCTTTCATAAAAGTTTATTTTTCGAAATAATAGAAAAAGGAATAATTATGTTTGCATATACCTTTCGCACGCCATAGTCCAATGGTGTTAAGAAATTGGTGCTGTGCTCTACTATTTGCCTGCTTATGCTCCTACGTTCTGCAGCTCGTTCGACAGCATGCCGTGGTAGGAATGAAAAGGGATGTCCCGAAACCGTATACGATACGGTGATAATGTAAACGAGATTAATCAGTATTGAACACGATCTCATCTATAATAAAAACAAAGAAGGGGGGGGGAAATAACGGCAAAGTCGATATATCGTTAGCAATTATGATCGGTAACGTTACGAGTTAACAATGTTACATCAAAGAAGCTAATTTAATGAATGTGAAAGGACATTGTGCAATGATTGAATCAGAATGAAGCCGATGAACACTAACGTCGAACGATCCTTTCGCAGAAATTGGACCGATTGAATATAACAATGCGGATTTAATTGTCGGGTTAGGTGCGCGATTTATAATATCGATTCATTCGACCTTCCTTCGAGGATACGAATAAACACAATTGGCAACAATGAAATTAAACTCTTGAGAATGCGATGATAATTAAATATCTCTGGTAATAACCAGAATATATATTCTATTCTTTCTCTTTCCTACTTCGTCCTTTACCTTGTACCGTATTAACGCCATTAACATTCGCCAATACAAGTTAATA
>CAJDYZ010008053.1:17160-37078 GCA_903986555.1 Heterotrigona itama
CTTTTTCTTTTTTTCCCTTGGAAACACTTGCATACAGCGTGTCCCGAGCAGTTAAAAGTGGTTCCACCGTTTCGCAATCGACATCGGTACTTAATTTCTTCGATTTTTTTGATAAGTTTTTAACAAACTCGACCGATTGTGGGAAGGATTTTATCTAGACAGTAATTACTTGTGCAAGCAGGAGAAAAGTGTTACGTCTTTTATTAATTTAATTCAAGAGATTAAATCCAATTATATTGGAGGCAAGAGTCAAAATACGAATGATCAAACATTTTTATCGCACGTAAAATCAAATGTTACAGACGTTTGATTAAACATTCTGACTACGATATTACGTGTTAAAATAGTTTGAAATTTTTCGAGAAAGTTAATAATAATATCGATATTAATCGATTATATTTTACTTAGTTTCGGTAATAAGAGAAAAGATTAATTATAGCGTGTGATAGTATAATTCTGTCAAAAATTGCGACATGCATGTAAGTAACGTTGTTGGAATGTAATCGAAAATTGATATGGCCACAGGTAGATGATGTTATCACAAGCCAGTATTTAAACATCTCTTCGAGAACGATTACGATCAAATTAATCGGGAAGTGTCGAGCGACTTGATTTGGAAAGTAGGGTAAATCGTCTACACAACGAAAATCGAGAAAGTTGTTCAAAAATTCGCTCGTTGAAGTGTATGTATCTAAAAATAGAATGCAGTTCTCTGCACGTTATCTGCTTTTAGAGGGACTAAGGGATATAAACTAAAAAAAAAAATCTATTTAAAAATTTATACGGTCTGTCACTTTTTATAGTTATCTCTCCCATTTATACAAATTTTGTCTATACGTGTATCTCTATTATTTTTTCTCACATAGAATCGATTTACACGTGGTCTGAAGTCCAAAAATTTTTCACACCGAAATTTATGCATCATATATTTTGTCTCGAGAACTCCTTTTCGCTTTCTTACCTTAGAATCACGATGGATAATTGTCACACGTAGATAAAGTCCGTAAAAATATCGAATCTAGTACTGCTATGAGATAGAACTTTCGATAAAGATACTCGCGTCGGAGATGCTTTCTAGGAGCGCACATCACGGGAGAAGATTTCGAACCGAATGATGCAACTTCTTATACAATCTTCGCATCTTCCCTATAATCTCGCGCCCTCTTTCCGCGGAGCCCTTTAACGCGTAATCGTAATCTAGAGATGATATCAGTCAGCCTGTAAACTACGATAAGGAAATATGCAACATGAAAACGCGAATCGCGAAATGGATTGAAGTTTTCGTTCTTTCCTCCTATTTTGCTTCTTCCTTTTTTCTTCTTTTTTTCCTTTTCTTTTCTTTTCTTTCAAGGCATTCAAGAATATTTTCAAAAAATAAAAAGGTTTTCTTTTCCTCTATATTTGTAAGAATACGTTATATTCTTTCCAAAAAGCAAAAAAGACGATGTGACATGTTCTGAAAGAAAGAAAGGAGGAAAAAAAAAAGAAGAAAAAAAGAGATCCAAATGATTATCAGATTTCACCGAAGACTTTCTTCTTTCTTTTCCAAAGAAAATACATCGTCATAAACGACCAAGCTGTTGATTGACAGTCCGAGAAACTAGTCGATAACTCTGACTTTTATGGCCTGTCATTCGCGCAATAGCGTGATACAGCGTAAAAGAGGGTAAAAAAAATAGCTAGAAAAACGGATTGATCGAGGATCCACAAAGGTTGGGAAAGTCACAAACTTACCATTTCTTTTTCACTTTCTCTTGGAGTCTGGAAAATGACACTCGACGTTTACTACTATTAATTCGACAGTTTGTCAGCAACGAATAAAAATACTGACTGAGCGTAGAGGAACAGTTATTGACACATTTATATATTTCGAATGTAGGAATGGGCGCCCTCGCTTACATCCGATTGGACGAGACAGCGAGGAGTAGGGCAAAAAACCACACCAAACAATTGAATTCATTATCCCCGCGTCTCGTTTGTGCACATGTAATAGTCGTATCCAATTTACTTCCACCCTCATCTATGCCCATCATCGATTTTTACTTCGATACAGCCACTGCGATAATTACTTTTATTGAAACTAATCGTACCAAGAAAGAGGCGTTCACAATTACCCCCAACCAGTCTCTTCTCGGTTTAGATCCAACCGGTACGAAACGACTGTCGAAAATTCAATTTGTCGAGGTGTTTAATATGAAAACACGTGAAACGAACGAACCACCGTGAATGATGAAGCTATGATGAATAATTGTGTGGTCTCTCTGATTAATTGAAAGAATATCGTATAACGAATTGATCTTATTGAATTCGCCGATGCCATTGATTTATCAGCAAGTTCTAAATCATTTTTAATGAGCTTCTTCTCTAAAGTCATCGAGCAACTTTTGAACTTTAGCTAAAATTAAATATTTATATAGGATATGTTGCTTTAATATGTTTACGCAACATACACAATAATTTACGAGGACAATAATTTTTAAGGATATTTCTCACTTTTCATTTATATGTTTTATTTTTCATTTTTAACAAGATTATATTACTTACGGTATATCTATAATCATTGATTTTATCTGTATACACTCATACATAAAACATAATGGTAAAAAATTTAGTTCGTTCGGTTCTTCGTAGGTCGAATTCTTCGAATAGATAGCGTATCGGTATGCCATGGGAATAGGGAGCTTGGAAACTAGAAAATTTCTTATGGTATGTGTTATATCATATATGTATACGTATATATATAATTCAATGTGTGTATTTAATACACGTGTGAATATATAATTTTAAGAATTTGAAAAAAGAATCGAAATTAGAAATTATTAATTCGATTATGAAACATTCAAATATGTATATGGGATAGAGTTAAATTATTTCAAGTTGAAAAATATGACCATAAATATAATAATATTTTATGTTCCACAAATCTACGAATTAATAACTTAAACTCATTATTAACTTAAATTAAAATAAAAAAATATTATGTGAAATGTTATATATTTTATGTCAATTAGGATAAATGATAAAAAGAATAAAATAATTCAATCGATTATATATCGATGGGAATGAAATACATTTAATCGTATAGTGTGTGTATAGAAAATAAAATGAAATTACATTTTTTTTAATAAGCAAACCTCTTCCGAAAAAGATACATTTTCATGTGACATGTGTCGGTCTTTTCTCAATAGACCGCAGATTTTTCAATTTTCGTCCATTATTTTCATTAGTTCATGTTTGGACAGTTTGATTACCTACTGAGATAATCTGCAATCGCAAATTACAATCAGTGGATATTTTAGTGTCAAGGATGATCGAAAAGAAATGTCATCGATTTATTGCGTTATATTATGTTAAGAGGGACAGTTTTATTTAATCGCACATATAAAATTTCTAAATATTTATAGAAAATTAATGTAATTTAAGTTTTAGAAGAAAAATATAGGTTTGAATATTTCATAATAAACGTATTAAAAATGTACAAAAACTTTATTTATGCTGGTTTGTTTATTTATACATTATTTAACATTGAAATAAGTGGTTATATTTCGTTTGATGTTGATTCTATTTCAATTGCATTTAATAATTTAGCTGTATTAACGATATCTCCCTCTATATTTTTTAAATTTGTATCAACTTCTTTTATACCTTGTAATACATCTTGCAAAATCTGCGAATTAGTAAGAACGAATTATTATGTATATTATAGTATATTGTAGTTAATTCAAATAAAAATATATATAAATATATTTTTTATAAAACTGAATAAAAATCTTATCACGAGAAAGATATGATAAATATTATAAAACAATTATATATATATTTTTTTTGTTGTGAATATAACCTCTAACCAGTTTTATGTTTTGATAAAGTAACATATTGTTTTCTTCTTTATACTGAAAGGAAGGTTCATAAAAAGATGCTGAAGACGCTGATCTATCGGTCATGTTCGATATATTCTTCTATTATTATTTGAATCTTTATTACTTTTATCTTGTTTTTCTTTGAACTTAACTAACTCTGTCAAATTCTGTTTATATATTTTAGTTTTAAATTCCCTAGCGATTCTACTGAGAAATATTTCGTTTGACATGTGCAAATACACCTTTATTCTATAGTCAGATAAATCCTACAAGGAAGTCAGTTAATTATTATATTACGAATCGTTATACTTTATATATCACGTAAAAAATAATTCTATCTGCAAAATACACTATTTTATTTAATTTTTGTTAATCTATGATATTGATTTTATGTTTCGAATAAATTTCAAAGAGTGCGCTGATAATTTTACGTATTTCGTGTTCACTTGTCTTTCTAACGTATAATAAGTTTAAACTGTTATTATGCTGATTGTTAAAGGAACGTTAAAATAGGTTACGTGAGAAATGATATTAAATATGTATAATATTTGCTATTAGATATAGAAGTAATCTATCAACATGAAAATGTATGTATTGATTTGACGTACAATGCACAAAAACAATTTAGAATGAAGACGTAAGTTGAAATTGATTCCTGAGTATTTTGTTTTTAATTCGTGGTAAATTGTATGAGTTTTTGAAGAACAAGTTCTCAACTTTAATGTAATTGACAACATAAAATTAAAGAAATTCACGTGTGTGATACTAAGTATTTTACACTATTGCAGGGTTTAAGAACATTCTTTTTAGATGTTGTTTTGATTGTATAAAAGACTATGTATAAGATGATATCTTTCATTAAAAAAAATGTGTTCAATTATAGTTACAAATGCATATTATTGAAGGTATAATTTCTCTTAATGTTGATGTAGAAATATATTATCTTAAAATATTTCTAAAACAATTATAATGGAAGCACAAACAGATACTTCTGTTTTGCGACCTCCAGTTAATTTAAGAAATATTAATACTGGCAATGGTTTTTATACACCTTTAACTTCATTTGCTGGTATGTATATATTTGTAAAAATAATTAGTCTTCTCAATTATTTAAAATTTCTTCTGAGCTTTTTCTTTTAAACATCTCTCTTGGTGTCTGTAAATTTTACAGAAATGTGGTATCATATATTTTTATGGGCCCTATCTTCTTCAATTTTCGTTCATACTATAGCTGGTGCTATTTGTTTTGCTACATTAAGACAACATAAATATGGAAAGTGAGTATAAATTTGCTACATTGTTCTAATAATGTAAATAAATTTATAACATGATAAATAATATATTGTATCGCCTGATTAAGTTAACAAGTTATAATATAATATAAAAAAGAGCAAATTTTTGATGTGTTTAGAAAATAAAATAACTAGGTAAATTTTCATTTAAAGATTCTTCCCATTGCTGATAATAATAATGGGCATATTATTGCCATTAACATCAGGAGTTCTTAGCTCTGCTGCTGTTGCTTTTGTATACAGAGCATCTCGATATCCACTGCCACCATTGTATGCATTATTTTGGGGTATTGGTCAAACTGTTGTAGCAGGATGTGTTGGATTCACAAGGATACTAGCAACTTTGTAATGTGAATCAAAGTTTGTATGAACGAGCCACAAGATATATTGTTATTCAGGAGTATTATATGTAATTATGTAATGAGGAGTTTTAAAATTTGAAAACAAATGAATAGTATTTTGTTTTAGTATTAGTAATAGTAATTACATAGTATTAGCAATAGATAATAATAGAGTAATGAAATTTGTACATATATGAATGTATAATATTGTACAAATGTATTGAAAATTAGGATTAAAATAATTATAAGATTTTCAAATTAAAATATCAAAGAACATTATTTACTATTTATGTAAAAATGAATAATTTCTAATATAATTTCATTTTTTATTTTTTTATAATTGCAATTTATTGCAAATATAGCATAGTATAAAATTTCTGAATATATTTTTATACAAAATAATAATATTTATATTTATATACAATCACGTGTATTTATTCTCTTGTGCATCATTTTTTAAATGTTGTTTGTAGTTATTTGCAATATTTTTAATTTCTTCTAGTCCAATTTGTAATTCCTTTTGAATGTCAAGCTTTGTTTCTTCATCTGAAGAAGTTAAACTTTTTAGCACCATATCTGTAATGTAATACAAAATATAAGTATTGCAAGTAACTGTATATTAATGATATAATGACATTAAATTATTAAATATTTCATACCGTGATATTTAGATAATATTTCCATTGTTGAGAGTTGCAATTGTGTTTGAAGAAATGAAAGAATAGTAGATACATGTCTTCCAGACATATGTATAACATTTTGCGTTGTTGCTGTAAATAATATACTTGTGATTAGATGTAGTGCTAATGCAGGATCTTGAGTAGTATTAAGTTCTTCTAGTAAGGCTTCTTTGTGACCCAAAATAAATGGTCTTTCCTTCTTTTTATCATATTTTTTTAATACTAAACAACAACTTGCCATTGCTGCATCTACAAAATTTAGGAAATCATCTATAGAATTTCCAGGAATAGATTTATGTATATTAGTTAAAGGTTCTTTCACATCTTCTGGCAAATCAAGCAACATTTTTTGCCTTGTCTCTGTGGTAATATTCTCAGGAAATTGAAGCATATTTTGTTGAGCAGCTAATTTAAATAACTCATTTACAAAGTCGGTAACAAGAGACTTTAGTAAATATTTCGTTAAGGCAGGTTGATTTGTTTTATCTATATGTTTAATGCCTTTGTCAAATATTTTAATATTTGTTACTAGAACATTTAAACGTTCTTCAACTTCGCTTAAATTTGTAGTTTTATTGTTTTGTGCTAATTGTTCTGCAATAGATGTAGCATAGTTATTTACTTTTTGTTCTAAATATAATGCTAATTCATCTACTAAGTCATCAATTACTGACAAATTATCATCTTTTGCAATTTCAGTTTTAATATCTTCTAAAGATATTAGTTTAAGTTCAATTTTAGTTGAAAGAACTTTTGTATTTTCATCATCAGATTCGGCATCGCGATTTTTTCCTTGTAAATACTTTCTCTTAGTAGATTTTGTTTTTGTCTCTCGTCCTTGAGTACCACCACCTGTTTTGCCAGTTGTTGCTTTTTTCCGACGTTCTTCTTTTTTGTTTCCTTTATTTTCAAATATTAAATCTGCTGATTTAGATTTAATCCTGTTTTCTGCTATTGTTTGGAACCATTGCCCACTAACTACTGCTTCTTTAGCTTTTGCTTCTGCTATTGCTTCAAATGATTTATTTAAAGATTGTAAAAATACATCAGAAATTACAATAGTTTTTGCAAATACATGTGTGTTGTTATTTATTTTTTTTCCCGCAATTTTAAGAAGCATTTCCATATCTTTATCAGAAAATACAGATGGTAAAAGAGGACTTATATCAACAAAAGATCCAGTTACAATAGCTTCTTCAATATTTGAATCTATTTGATCTCTAATATTTGCACCTACTGCAACAGAATGCAAGAAAGCTACATTTTCATTTGGAAAATGGCGTTTAATAAAATTTGGTGGATCTGATATTCCAAGACGTGTAAGCGCATCATATTCTGAAAAATTACATTTGCATAAGACATATCTTACATTTGCTATTATTATATTATAAAATTATTTCAAAACAAAATGTAATACAAACCTAAATAACCATTTTGTTTGTAAAAATTATCTACCCATTCATTTTGACTTTTAGAATATATACTTGGTATATAAAGACTATTTGTTCCTTGCTTTCCTGCTATAACACCAGGAATTTGTTTCATTTCTTGTATGCTATCAAGAATTGCTAGAAATATAGAAAATTATTATGGACATTAATATATTTCATATAATTTTCATATTTTATATTAGGTATACTCACAAAAAAATATTCTTTCAGAAACAGAACATTGTCCTAGAATTGCTGATAATGGTGTAGGCTTTGTAATTGCAGATAAGGCTCCTCTTATTTTTGCTTTATTTCTAGCTATAAAACTTTCTGTATAAAAGACTCTAGAATCTTGGGGATCTTGCTTACCATAAATGCTTTTTCCTAGTTCTCTTTCAATTACCGATTGTAGAAAATCAGCTGGTAAGTCATAATGTATTGTCAACTCTGATACATTGATAAATCCATGTTGCATTAATTTGTCATTGATTTCTTCTGCAATTTTGTTTGTATATGTTTTATCAATAAGCTGTCCAAGTATTATCTTTAATCCTTTATTATGTTTTTCTAAGTCACTTGCTATTTTGGATACTTGAGACAAATTAACATTGAGGATTTGTGATAAGTCAACCATGTTGATTCTTCCACCATGGATGTGTAATTCATCTTTAATTTCCTTGCCAAGATGTTGAGGCGTAATATATTCTTTACCATCATTGGTAAATATTACATCTAATAATTTATTTTCTATTAGCTTTGTTACAATTTCCACGCAATTACGTTCTGACAACCTACGTAGAATATTAAAAGATATTGTACATGAGAAATAAAAATTACAATAAAATGTATAACAATTTTTAATCAATTTACTTAATAAAACAGACTATTATATACATAAATAGATTATGTAGTTAATTATAAAGTTTGTTGTATTGTATAAAATATATTAAAAGTATATCAGGTTAATTGAAATCTTACACATATAAACTAATTTAGGTTTATTTAATTTCATAAAAAGTGCAATTTCATTCTACAGCTGTTTAAAATTGTTTTGTAGTAACTGTACACTACTAATGTAGGAAGAAATAGAGTTATCTGTGTTTCACGAAATTAGATCATACTTTTGTAGAGTAGAACTTAATTGAGCTTTTTGAAAATCAGCTGCTAATCTTTTAACTTCGTCCCAGTCTACAGTACTCATTTTAAATTTTTATAGTTAAATTGCCAGGTTGTACAATTAAACACTTGACACTTCAATATTGATTACAAAATTCATAGAAATACTTATGTAATGTCAATTTTATATTTTATTATGACATCTAGTGTATGTTCAAAGAACTAGATGTAAATTAAATTAATTTCAAAAAGTTTTAAAGTAAGTTGCAAGTGATTAGGAAAGTGATTAAGAAGTTATTGTGAATAAGAAAGAAATGTGTTTTAAAAGTCGACTCAGAAAATTAAAAGGTGTTATAACTTTGGATATTAAATACAAGTATAGAGATTAAGACTAACATGTTATATTCAAGTAAAAACTTTATTGTTTTCTCTGATACAAATATTTTATAAGATAAAAAAGTATTTATCAACTTATTTATAAATAATAATTTGATATTTAGTATTGTTCAATAGAAGTATAGGGTAGAATTTCTTTAAATCTAGACTCTAGATGATATCAGGGATTTTTGGTGAAGAATGTTTTTGGATCAATTTTTAAGTTTGGTTATGCACGTGTATTTGAATATATTGTTATTTCCATGTCACATTAAAAAATGATTAAATTAAGTAATAAAATGCGATATTTTACAGTAAAAAATTTATTTTAAGAACTATTTTATTAGACCATACTGTGACATATTACGAAATTGTGAGGAAATATAAGGTTAGACGATGCATGTCATTTTATTGATTAGATTCCCTATTCTGTTTTATTGATATAATATCAGTTGTTTCAAACATATTGTGTGATTAATAATATGCAGTCATTGAAATTAACAAAAAGTATTAATCGTTTTTCACTAGAAAGTTCTGAAGATGTATAGTGAATTAATTGTTCATGTACCTGTTTGAAATTTTATTTATCAATATTCGTGGTATAATTGAATGGTGACATTATAAAACGATAAATTAAATTAAAAAATAGATATAAATAGAATGACTGAACAGTGTGGCCTCAATAAAAGTGCTTTTTCTGTTATTACTTGTTACATGTAACAAAGTGAATCAATTATACCATTGGTTTAACTAGATCATCATGGTGTGATATATTTTATTTTATTTTGTAATTGGAATGATCATAAATCATATTAATATAAAGTCACAAAGAATTCGTTAATGACATTATATAATCATGAATCACTCATTCCTATTTAAATTTAATTGGTAATAGAATATTAATACTTTGAGCTCTTTTTGATAATAATTTATTATTATATTATCTGCTAGGAAAGATTAAATGTTGTTACTAAATGTATTGATTGATTTTTAATGGTTAATTGTTGAGCTCTTAGTGTTGACAATAATATTATTGTAATATTTTTTATAGTACAGCAGTGTCACAAAATAAATTATATATGCATATTAAATTAATATTGTAATATGTAAGTAAAAGTAATTGAAGTTAGATCATAGTTATTTCATAATTATGTATAAGGCCTCTATGAACATTTATGTAAAATAAAATATATATCTTTTTATAAGAATTATTCTGTCATCTTAGTTATAAGTAACAATAAAGTCATCCTCCAATCATGTTGACATTAATATGATGTTTGTTCTTATATACTTTTATACATTCATATACATTCATATACATTATCATACACATTAAGACTATTATTATTATTAAGTTAAAGTATTTAATATGAAATTGTGAAATTATAAATTTCATATCGTTATACATTGAATAGAATAATGATTTAAGAAAGAAATTTTAGTTTTTCATTATCCAGTTACTTATGTTCTAATGTTCTTTATAAATCATCATACATTATACCATTATGCATTTATTATGTATTCTTTTTTAGTTATTTATTGAGGCCACTCAAGTTTTTCTTTTTTGTTATAGTTATTTACTTTAGATTACTCCAAAATGTGTAACTATGTAATAATAACGTTATATTAAGTATATTATATTACCTATTTAAAAATATTAATTGGATTATTGTATTTTAAATTTATAGTAAATTTTGTGTTGTTATTATATGAGGTACAAAAATTCAGTGCAGTGTGTCTTGAAACTGTTGAAAATGAGATAAGTGAATATTCTAAACATATTTTTAGAAAAAAAAAAACCACATCAATACTATAGGAATGTTTTGAGAAGTGTTAAATTAAAAAATTGATACACGAAATTATAGAATAGTTTTTTTCAATTTTCAATCGATTATTTCTGAGTTAAAAAAAAAATTGCATAGTCAAATTAAGACGGCGAGTAAATTTTATTTGTACAATGTAAGATTGAACTTTTTTACAAAATTTAAATGATAGCATACGATGTTATCACAATATTCGCTTTGAAAATTCAAAGATACTAATTGTGAAATACATTCTTTTTATTGCATTTGCGTTCAGCTTTTATATTTCGTTTCTTGCATTTTTATATTCGCCTGTTTCTTCCACCAGTTTCAGATTCTCGTCGAATTATACAAATAATAGTAAAATAATTATAAACTTTGAATTATTTTTCTTTTATCACAATTCTTATATAATAGATTATTAGTACTCATTTCTTACTACTCTTCATTTGAGAGAGAGAGAGAGAGAGATATTTTCTAGTTTTATGGGAAATAATAGGAAAATATAGATATGTTGAGGTAGGATTCTGTACCTATTCAGAATCTAGCTGAGAAATTACGAAATATTGTGTTAAATTTTAAATTCTCAAAATTACATAGATTGTCTGTTAAATGATCCAAAAATATTACGACGCACTGCGCGATTATCCGTTCAATTCCATTGACTGGTTATGGGAAGAGGATTTCGCTTAGCGATACAGCTATATATATATAGAGCATCCAGATCTGATGTGAAAAATATCGAAGTGGACGCCTTTAGGGAACTACATCACACATTGAAATAGCAGCCGAGAGACGACACCTCTTTCCTCTTTGCCCATTGCTTTCGCGTTATTTGCTCGGCCGTTATTAGCGCGTTAGTCCTCTCTTCTTAACGCGGAACTTTCGACCTCTCGTACGGCTGGTGAACAACGTTGGTCACTTCAGTTTATTCCCGACCCTGTTGTCGGTTGGATCGGTGGAGGGATCGCGGAGAGAGTGGTCGTCGACGAAGAAGACGATCGACGCGACGAGACGCGCGGACACGCGTTATCTTCGCCGCAAGCCCACGCAGAGCAAAAACGAAAAATCTGGTAAAACTAAAAGATCGACGCTACTTTCGCATTCTCAAGCTAAGCTAGAGCATCTGTGTATTTTTCTTTCTCTACTCCATTCTCTCGTCATTCTCTACCACCTAGCCGTTACTGGCTTTTTCTATTCTCGTTCGTTCGCTCCGTCTTACTTTCCAATAGTGTTACGTTTCGGTCCACGCAGAACAGAATAGGTAGTACGTACACTCGTCTTTCAGCTGTGTACTCGAGCACGAACTTTTCGGCGATCATTCACTAGACCGTGTCGTGTCAGCGATCTCGCTCTACGATCTCTCGTGTGTTCAATGTTGACAGAAATTAGAAGCGGAGACACATTGGGACGATTAGAAGCAATGTGATCTTCTGCCACAACCGGTATCGCGTATTGTACTCTATCGATCATTTTCTTTTTTTTTTTTTTTTTTTTTTTTTCTTTTTGTATTTTCTATCCTCGCTTCCGTGCGTGCATGCACATTTTTGCTTATCAGGAATGCCATACGTGTGTCACACTGATAACACGTAAATGCTGCTGGTATATTTATTTTCCGCGTACAATACTTTTGACAAGACTTTCAGATTAAGGTAGATTAGAAAGAATGAATTAGAAAGATTAATGGCTAGTAAAATAGTTTATTAATTATAATTTTTATATTTGTTGTACATATTCCATCCAATCTGTATGTTTGATTATATTACTGTATGCTTGTTTATGATTTTGTACGTGGAACATGTTCACTTAGGATGAATTTTTTTGGTTCCAATTAAATGGAGCTCATCAGCTGATCAACGTAGGCTCCGAGTTGCTCAGCTTCCCTTAATTGGCTGCCCTAACTACTTACGTAGTGTAAAGTGTAATTAATTTTCATTTAGAAGTTAACTTTACTTATCTCCCTTAATTTCGTTTATAATAATTACTTTTAATGGGTATCGGTACGAAATCGAATTCTGATAAATTTGGGAAAAATTCGTAACTTTTATCTTTTTTTTTTTTCTTCTTCTGGAATTTTTATAGAGAAATCTATTTTAATATAATAATTTAACACTTAATAATTTAATAATTTTTAACGATTTTCGAGTGATTTTTATATTGCATATGAAGTATTCTTTGATTTATGGATAATTAGAAATATCATTGAAAACATTCGATTTTCAATTATTTCCCCTGTAGATGTAGAGTTTCTATCGATGTAGAATCAATTATGCTCCATGCAGAATGTGTGAGGAGGTTAATCAGTGAATTTATTGACATGAGAGTCGAAGTATGATATATACTTTACATGCTCGATCCACTCAATTCGAATGCAGATTAGTGTCAAGGTCAAAAGTAGCAGATTTAATAGTTTTCAGCAAGGAGTTTATTGTTGTTATAAGTTGTACATTATTTATAAAACAGATGCACGTTTTGAAAAGTTATCTTTATTTATACGTGTCACGGGACATTTAATTTTGCAATTTTTATCCGTGTTAATAATATTTTATTTGCACGTCGAATGAAAAGTTTATGAAAACCTAACTGGAGAATTACTTTAATACCACCGAGGTAACGCACAATGAATATTTTTTAATAAGGAAAGAGATTTTTTTTTAAGTTTCATTTATCATATTAACAATTAACAGTTATTAAAGAATTCTAGAGAGCTTTCGTTTATTTTTGCGTTTAAAAGAATTAAATTTGTGATCACAGAAAGGAGAGTTGAATTGCTCCTCGATTTTGAAACGTGCTGACGTTTCAAAATTTCTCTGTCGTTTGTAACGAAGAGCGATAAAAACGATTTGACATTTATTTCCATAAGCGTATGCTTTACAAGACGTATGTCTTGCGACCTGCTTACACGCACGTTATTTACACGCAAGTTTTTTCGTAGCTGTACAGATTTATTTTTCCAAGTTCGATTTTACGCGTAAAGTGATCTTCTTGAATGTTACTAATCTTGAGTAACACTGTGACTTGTTCTGGTGGCGTTTATGCCACGTTGGAAATTCGTAATTATGATCTATATGCCAAGAGACAGCTGAATTCGCCGAACTTCTTCGAAGAACTTGGCAAACGATTCCTTTGCACGCAATTGTTAGTTTTCTCTTCCCAATAACAACCTCGTTGTATTATTGAGGCTTCTCTTCAACTAGAATCGGCCGTTTAATTTTAATTGGTTCGTGCTGTTTGACCCTTCTCTCTTTCTTTGTTAATCGCAAGTGATTTTAATGTTATCTTTTGTCAGTTTAAATTCGATGATCAATTAACGTCCACCGAATTACAAGATTTTTATCCATCTTTCGGACTCACGGTTTCAGGAATTATTTTACACCGTGGCGATGTCTTCGATCATTTTCGCAAAAGGGAAAAACGAATGATCGGAAGATCTAGAAAACTTCGAGGAAAACTCGTATTTCAATAATGCAGAAGATATATTAATAATCATATTAATATTAAAAGGACTTAATAAATCGGCCAGAGTAACTTCCTCTTGCAATTATAATTTACAATTATCTTAATTTGCACATACCAGTGTAACACTAGCATAACAGCGTTACCAAGGAAAAAGGATTTAATATATACGGATATACCAAAAATTAATGCACAGACCAATATGAATTTACGAAAAAGGAAGTTTCACTCAAGGACTATCGATTTCGCATAGACTTATTGATTGGTAAAGTTGTAAACTCTTCGAGTGGTACATGATCCACCAGGTGTGCAAAAGTTCTAGATAATAGGTTCTTATAAATTTGGAACGTACGTTCGTGACCTTTGGATTTGCATTCTACTCTGTCAGTAGATTACTATTTTTAAATGTTCATTTAGTTTAGATTGTTCAATCTTTTTTTTACAGAATTTACGTAGAATTGCCGGACGAGTTTCATTAGAAAAATCCTTTCAATAGTAATGACATGTGATAAACCCGCAGCATAGTTAGTCCATCGGCAATCAGTGAACCAGAATTCCTTCTTGGATTTGACTATGCGTTCCTGCCCCCATGACTCAGATGGGCAAATATTCGAAGAGTTCGTTCCGTGTAAAGAAGCAAATTAAAGGCAAACGTTCAAGATCTTCGAGATGAAGTTGCCGAACGAACTTTCCTCAGACACACGACCAACAAGTTTTAATCAATAAAAAAAAAAAAAAAAGAATGCAAATCTCTATAGATGAATTTTATGAAGTCACGTTGTATCAGATACTTTTTGCAAGTTGTATGTTTTCATCAATAATAAATCAGTTGCTCGTTTCTCCGTTCGAAACGCGACCGTAACGGTGCGCCTCTCTTCTAATTCTTCTAGAATTAAACAGACGCGCATGTACGCGCCACTTTTGATCATTATAAATTAGAATACAAATACGACCGTTTAATGTTCTTAGAAAGTTCTTTGCACTTCGTCACTACGATTATACGTGTGCCTCGTCCTGTCGTGTGGTGTGTGCCAATCGAAAATTTGCAACATTCTCAGCTTGCTATGCCCGCGCCGTTTTTATTTCTCTATTAATCGGGGATTGCCACTTTGTCGCGTGAGGCGACATTGTATAAGAAAGTCAACACATCAAGATAAATCGCATTCACACGGATTGGAGTGATCACGCTCTATTAACCCCTCTATTAAACGCGAAATGGAAACGGAATTGCGACTTTCTTCCTGCTTCACATTGTAGATCGCCTCTTCTGGAAACAATTTGTTTTTACATATTCTCCTTCTTCTACAAATATTCTTCCCTTTATATAGTAATGTACTTTTGTTGCACAGTAGCACAGTGTGGACATATGCATCAAAAAAGAGGATAACAGTGCAGTATTATAATTTTTTTTAGTTTGTCTTTTGTTTTTGGCTGAAAATTCTGAAACAGCGCTAAATCACAAATTATCAATATTTGCTCCTTATATTTGTAGTATAAATTCCAAAAATATTTGTACACAATTATTTGAATAATAATATGAAATTATTATAAACGAATAATAATGTAATTAGTGACGTTGAAATTTCGTATATTGGTAGTACTTTTATCAAGGTCTTGGTATTAAGTTGTGGATCACTTAGGAAGACAGAAAAGTCCCACGTGGTGAAAATACTTTTGAAATAGTTACAAAATTTACAGAAATCTTTATTTTTAACTTTTGTTTGGAAGAGACTTTGATTTATTTTTTTTTCTTTCTTTTTTTTCCAATGTTAGTTTAGTAAATGATAGAGTAAAATACATATTTCGCGATTTAGCGGAGAAATTTAGTAACTACTTACGCCATTGGTTTCGATATGGTCGCAGTTTATCGTCGTATTAAATACGCGCATGCTTGATTCGCACATTTATCAACACGTGATAAAAATGTGCGAATTGTTTAGTACCATCTTATGATACAATTGTTCAAACTTTTCCTCTGTTCCTCCCTTCGATTTTCAATGATTTTCCAACGATGAATTTCCAACAAAAATTAATACTACTTGAAGATGAAGTTGTAGACGTTCTTTAATAATAATAAGAATATTTATATTGATGATATTTTTGTCAAATAGATGTAATGTATAATATACAATACACATATGTGTGATATGTAAATAATGTAATTTAATTGGGAAATTAAAAATTAATATGTAGCCATAAAGATGTGTTTTGCATAATACGGATTATTTAATATGTTACTTAAGTGCATGTGTCATGCTTTCTATCAGACGGATGCTAATTGCAAGTACATGAAATGCAATAATATAGCGGATCAATGAACTTTCGACGTCGTTTTCTGATATTTCATGAACGCTTCACCAATGAAACAAAAGATCATTCAAAGATATTTGCTACTAATAGATTAGATATTGGCAAACTGATTGCAATAAACGAATGAAAGCTAAATCCAATTTCTCAAACCAAAAGATTTAAATTCGACGATCATTTTAATAATAGTTTCAGCTATGGTAGGAATTTCAATGGAACTTCTGTACGTAAATATTTGATAATGGTTAAAATTAAATATCACGTTCTGGATATTCCAACATGTGCCTTTGACGTGACTTCTCGTCAGCGGGAACAATAATTCAGCGACAGCAAGCGTACGTTTGCAATGAATTACAGACACACGTCAAGAATTTCTCCAGAGAGTAATAAATTTTACAGTTGTTATGATCTATCAGTTATTTGGGAGCAAGAAAGCTTAACATCCTTCAAAAATAGCCTGCGAGAATGTTTTTTTTTTTTTTTTTTACCACGGAGACGCCGTATAAATAAACTTTAGAAGAATGTTTATTACGTTAATTTAATCTTACATTTTTACCCGCCCTTCTTTTTCTAATCCTAATAATTTTAGCCATTCTCTACTGAACTAAGACTGTCGCGAGATTGATCTTTTTTCGTCGCGACATTTCCTCTCCTCTAAGAAGCTTCAATTTTCTTAATTTTCCCCACAGATCGCGGACACCTGTCGCACGACAAAAAAGCTGAACGATGACAATCGCGGAGAACGCGGCGGAGTCGAAGAGGAACTCGATGGTAGTTCCTAACGCGAATGACGTGGTCCTTGATCGACATCCTCTGACCGAGGAGCCGCAACGAGGTCCAGAAGAGACCTCGAATTCAAGCACGGAGGACAACCCGCTTTTAGTGGCCGATCGGAAGAATTCGTCGGTGAAAATTGACATGTCGATCACGAAGTCGAAGAAGACGGACAAGGAAGAGGACAATCAGTTGTCGATGGTCACCGTGAGGAAGAATGTTGACGATCGAGACGCGATCGTCCCACCGGATGGTGGCCTGAGAGCATGGATGATCATGATTGGCAGTTTCGTTATCAACGGTGTTCTGTTTAGTGTCATAAATACATACTCATTGATCTACATCGAGTTGCAGAAGAGTTTGCTAGAATCTGGAGAAACGGCGGCATCCTCGAAGGCGGGTGAGTTCAGTGACTATTTTTCTCTCATTAGCCGATACTTAGTCTTAGACAGGGCAGGGAAATTTTGTTCGAATAGTGCAAAACAACTGATAACAGAAATTAATCGATAATGTGGATAACAACAGTGGATTTACAGTTTAGTTGCATTTTTTTCAATCGTCGCAGCTTTTAGAAATGTCTGATCTGTTTATGTAAATTAATGCAAAAGAATGTAAATCGATTCATACGGAATATACAGAATACTATTTTCTTTTATTAACGAGTATTAAGAATGTAGGAAGTCGATTGATTCAAACGAAATGAAATTAAATACACTGTATAGATTGTAATATTTGCGAACGCTTGTTTTATGTTACTTTTGATTTTATATAGAAAAAAAAAAAAAAAAAAAAGGAAAAAAGAACTAAGATTAGAGTTGTGAGAAAATATGGAAAATCGTGTTCTTTTACATACACTGTGGTCAATCATTGTCCCAAGCACTTGCTCGGTGCAGTCAATGAACCGCGCGTTATCTCACTATTTTTATTATTTATTAATTTTTATGTCGATAATACGGTATCTAATAGTTTCATTTGCAGATCATTGAACTGTAGATATTTACTATAATACTATAAATTGACAATATATTTCTTTTTTTTCAATTATATTTCTAAGTAACTATCTTGCACGTTTCATGTCCGACTCAGCTATTGAGTTATAACATTTTACGTGAAATTTAAAATCTAAATTTCACACGAAATTTTCCTTTAAACAGAAATTGATACAGAAAGAATGATTCTAGTATAGATTACGTTCAAAAGTTTATTCTTTAAAGACGTAGAATCTTTCTTGTAAAAAAATATCATCGTTAGTTGACTGTATCAATTTATTTGAAAAGGTACTGGACTTTTTAATTGATCTTCATTAGTTTGCGCAAATTAATTTTTAACTAACCATAGAATGAAACAAATAGGATCGTATTCTCTTTACGGACACTAAAGAAAAATAAAGTCTATCTATGCATCACTAAATGTGCATTTGGATGAATTAACAAACAAGTCAAGCAATAGATGATCAATGAACGTTCTAATAAGAATGTGAACGGCGAAACGGTATAATTGGATCGTTAATTCGTCCGTGGCCTAAATCCGACGTTTCAAGACTAAATTCTATTGATGTTTTCCGAGACTTAATTATTGTTAAGTGAAGTATAGAGCAGTTACTTGGTGTAGCGTATCAATTAAACTGATCGATCGGGACTAATCATCCGTAGAGTCAATGCCCTGGACAACCTGGATCTAAATTAATCGGCAATTACACGAGCATTAATAATAACGAGGGTCAAATAATATTAAACTAGGGGTAGTTACTCTTGAAAATAGAACTAGATCTTTACTAAACGATACGAACTCTGAACGACGTCTAAGATCATGGATAAATGATTATTCTTGCCTCTTATCGATGCTGATATTTATTCGCGTTCATTTCGTTTATATATATATACATACATACATTTTTGTATTTCGATATTCTCTGTGAATATTTTTACTTCGACTTTCTGACTGAACTGGTTGATTTATTTTAAAATTTCGACAGAATTTATATACTTTTCGACGTGTATTTGCTTGTCAATTGAAATCAATTGATTTCTATATTAATTTCTAACCTTCGTTTTAGTTTGTCCGATTGGAAGAATTTTCTTTCTAGAAATTTCTTCAGCATTGCTCCCATCATTTCTACGTCGCAATTTCGATCTCGTTTCCAACAAACAATAATTAAGATCACGGGGAAAAAACTTTGTTTTTGAACAAAGATGGAAAATGAAAGTAATATATGAAAATAAATCAATGGACGCAACACGGTTGTGATCTAATGAGAAAAATCTGTTTTATTTCGAAATACGTTTCATTGTGCTCTATAGAATTTAGTATAAAGAGCTTGAAAGTAACCAATATCAAGATCAAAGTGAAAGTACATCGATAGCGTGATAGAACTTCTGTTATCAGAATTTCCATCGTTCCAATATTTTACAAATATCGGCACATTCCGCCATTCAAATATTCTATTATATATATATATATATATATATATATATATATATATATA
>CAJDYZ010008057.1:21783-37777 GCA_903986555.1 Heterotrigona itama
AAAGGCATCCTTCTTTACTCTTCTATCTATGGCATGAAAACATTTTTGGAAAAAAAAGATAGTAAAATAGAGATTTCATGCTCTAAAATGGGATTATCGTACGATTTTATTTTACGAAATTTAAAGAATTTAAAATATCGATAATTTTTCATCGAGTGTGCGAATACTTTTGTTCACTTTTATACGTATAACTTTGAAATATTTGATTTGATATAGTAAGGCTTTAAAGTAGTATTTAAAAAACAATATTTTATCTGAAGGATATTGAAAATATTTCAATTTTGTCTCGAAATATTTTATTTATTTTCCTTTATTTTCCTAATTTTAAATATTACTGCTGAAAATAATGATTCACATTCAATACTATATATGAATATAGTTTCTAATCTATGTATTGTGTATTAAAAATTTAGCCGAATAGTTTTTCTACAAAAACTGAATAAAAATAAAACGAAAGAATAGAATAATGTAGCATGTATCTGCTAAAATAAGAAATATTAGATTTCATAAATACTGCGATTTCTCAGAGTCTTAAAACAACGCAAAAAAGACATTTAACATTATCAGAAATATTTTTTACCACCATTATTTGTGACTTGTTCTTATCTTAACTTCTTTCAGCAGCTCGACGATAGAAATTCGAAAGAATAAATCGAAAGAATCGTATTATTATACTTATAAGATGACCCAATATTTTAAGCAAGATTAAATCCCACATTATTGAAATGAGAATACTTTTTGTTTGTCGAAATCTTAAATCCTATTTAAAATTAAACTATTTTATTTAAACCCAATAGGATCTAAAATATTAAATAATATTTGAAATATTTGTTTCGTAAAATATAACCCAGCTTTGCACGACTTATGCATCATGTGTAATGCACGATTCATATTTACGAGATATTGTGAAAGGAAGCTAATATAACTTCGAAAATTATGTGTATCTATCGCAAATTGTACGGGACAGTAAATGTGTTAATCTATTTAATCGTTACTTTATAACTAACACAGTTTTTTTTCATTGATTATTTTAATTAATTAATTCTGTAATGAATGCAAAAATATACTTGTCTGTTTTCTAGATATGAATTTCACTCTTGCCCTAACTTACGCAATGGCGGTTATCTGGTTATTCTTTACCAAATGTGAAACAGCCCCAGAACTCGTTACCAACGTGCGTCGAAGATTCCGCAGTCGTCCTTTATTACGGGGGTAAATATACAACTTGCTACATTAAATGTTTTATTAAAAACATTAACTATAATAAACTGATCGTACATAAATAATTTCATAGAATCAAATGTATAGTACATTATATAAACAATGATTTTTTCCTAAAATAAATTTTTGTTTCTTTCTTATATATAATGTATCTTTTCATAATTATTAATATATTTTTCATAATATATATTTCTTATTATAATATTTTTTAATATAAATTAATAAATTAATAAATTATTTAATATAGTTAGTATATTCCATACTTCAGGCATTATCATTTGTTTTATAATCTTGAAAACGTCAGTTCTTGTATCTTCTTTGAACGTTTGTGCTTCATTTTGACATAATATATGATTTCAAAGCTATATAATAATGTATTCAAAGTGATATTACACTCAATTTAATTTTTAAGAAATATAACATAATTTTTTAAAAAAATATAACAAGTTTTTTTTTTTAAAGATAGTAATAATATATAATTTATGAATCAAAATCTTTTTTATCAAAAAAGACAACGATATTTATAAAGCAGGATTAAACGTCGTTTCTATTTTTAGTTAATTAATTTCTTTAATTTAAATTAATATCTTAAACCTAAAGAATATTTTCATAGTAGCAATTTAAAAAAACACTTTCGAATTGTGTCACTTTTGTAGCAGTGTATTAAATAATCCTTTGCAATTACTTTCAAATAATTACCAATTTCTTTTTTCTTAGGTATAACATGGAAAATTTCCTCGTTGAAGACGATGATATTGTGGATTTAAATAAACGACAATTTGACGATTACGGACATATGAGATTCGGGAAACGAGAACAATTTGAAGATTATGGTCATATGCGATTTGGCAGGAATCATGAATAATTAGTAATGGTACTAAGATAGGTACAATTGTATAGTGTCGTTTCACTGTTGTTGCTACGAGAGTCACATTTTGTTTAGACTCTAGATGAAATATATTTTACATTGCAAATATGCATTTTATTCTTTTGGTCTTTCCTTCTCCCTTCTTCTCGTCGAATTAATTCACATAGACACGTACGTCCTTTGTAACTGGGCAAAATTAAATAAATGTTCAAATGGTAAAATTTTATTAAGAAAAATTAAATGGTTTCAAGTGCAACATTTCCTCGTACATAAATATTCTACTAGAGGCGTTTCGAAAATTTAAAAATCAATACTCATTTTTATTTAATTGGAACTGTAATACTTTTTTACATATCAATTGGTTTTTCATCTTTCTTCATAAAAAACGTCGAAAATTGATTAGTTTCCAATTTTAGTTCCATAACACTGTATTTAGTCGTATTTATTACATATGTTTATCACTCATGTATGCATTAGTTACTTTCTAGATTTAATATTCATTTAAGATTTAATATTCATATTTGTTTCTTACAATCAGAATGGTCAAAAAACTGCAAAATTCTAGATATGGTGAAAAGTGTCCAATTCGAATATCAACACATACATGTTTCAAAACATTAGAAATAAATTTACGGAAATATGGGTTTTCTGACAAAAGAAAAAAGAAAAAAGAATTTAAAAGTCAATAATGCAAAGAGAAGAATATGTTGTGCCTGTACGTATATTACATTAAACAAAATCAATAAGTAGCTTGAAACTATCTAATTGTCAAAACATCGAAAATTACGGAATTTTAAATAAAAAATATTTTACAATGTGTATAAAATTTTAAAATTCACATAAAAAAGTTAAAATATTTTAGACTATCAATAATGTTTTACACTAGCTTCCACTACATCAACAAGGATAACGATGAGTTATCATTCAAAGATATTTCCACATAAAAAAAAACAATGAAAGACTGTACTCAAGGATTGAATATTTGGATAATAGTTCGTAAGTAAAGTAATGAAATCTGCTGAGTTTAAGAACATACTTGAAGAACATATGTTAAATATTTAAAAATACTCAACGAAGATTTTATTACTACGCTACAACATATGGTTTTATTCAAAAGAATGAAATTCATCTTTATATATTCTTTACACGTTTGTAATCAATGATTATTCTAATAACTAATTAATAATTAGTAACTGTAATAAAACAAGTCATTTTTTTAACATAATTAACACTGTCCAAATTTTTATATAACTCATCTGTTATGTAACTCACACATATAATATTGCAATCTTAACAAAAACTTTTAGTGTTTGAAATGAAGTCCCCGGAATACATTTTTAGAATACATAGATATTTTAACTTGAATGATAGTTGTCTCTATAATTCCTATCTCTCTCATTAATGTTTGTACTGATGAAAGAGGTAGTCCGAACTATCCATTTTCTTCTTGTAAAAGGATATTTTAAATAAAGTTTCTACAAGGGTGATTTCGTTATTCAAATTTGGAACAATTTTTTGGCAAATATTTAGCTTGCACGTGGCTAGTGAAAGTGCGAATGTGTAACGATTAGTTAATAATTTGAAGTTATTAAGTATCTAAGAGTTTAGAGAAATAACTGCATTATCTTAAAGAAGGGACACTATTCCTAGAAATAACTCGTTGCAAACCAGGAACACAATTTATGAAAAAAGAGCGTGGTATATATTTACCTCAGATTTTTAGATTTTTGTAATCGTCGAACAGCGTGTCATCAAAAATTTTCAGTGTTTTCAAATCCATGCTAAACTTTATTCAAACATATCACTTTACGCAATAATAACTGTGGATTTTTTATAAGAAGTGAAGTAACGAATTTATGTTATTGTTATTTGCTTGTAATTTCTCACTCTGAACCTCGATTTAGCAAATATGTATCTTGTTTTCCATCTCTGTTTCATGATTTCTGACGATAAATTTAAGTATATTTAAAATAATCAATCTTGTAATAGTCCTTTTCAGATCAAAGTATAACAGAAATGCTTGATTATATTCGAAAGATCTGAATCTCTCAGTGATACAAATGAAACTAACAATCTGACTAGGGGTTTCGTATCAGTTAAGACCCTATGTATGTATAAATTATCACGTGAATATGTACCGTAATGCATAACACATATGCAAGACGTATTTTTCCACAGATCGTTCTATTATACAATATTTCCGTTGCGTGATTACTGTTTCTTGCAATTTTGTACTACATGCTGCGCCGATGAATAATACAATCAGTAATTATCATGGTCGAATGAACCAGCGGCGCTGAACAATTTCGAAGGAAATTACTAATCAATAAATGATTCGCCAGGTGTTATGCCGAGCATAAGAAATCTTTTGTGTGAACAGAATGATTTCATACGGATTCAATATCTTCAGTGATTCAGTTGCTGTAGTGATGTAATACCACTTTGATTATCTCCAACAACCTACAGATATTCTAAAATTCAAACTCTATCTCATTCGTTCATATAGTAAACAGTTTCCTGAAAATTATGCTGAAACAACCAACGCCGGAGAAAGTGATCGATATTATTTGGTTTAGCGTAGCTTTGTCCTTTTGTTGGCCTCTTCCTAGTAACAGCAGTAGAGCACGAATTCTCGTTTATAAATCGTTGCAGATCAGTTGTATCGTTAACGCTTGCTTGTTGCTTCTGGCTTTGATATATGCGATTTATCTTCACTTAGATGATGTATTTATTATTTCTGAATGTATCTGCCTATTTATAGGTGTAAATCAAATTGTGATTCAGATTATCATATGTATGATCAAACACGACTCTCTGCAAGTAAGTTTCTATTCACTTCTACTTGAAATGAAGAATGAATACATTTTTAATCACGGATTTACAGCGTGTGGTCGAAGAGATGTTAAATTGTGTTAGAGAAGCGCAACAATACGAAAGAGAAATTTACTGCAAACTCATCACAAAGTGCAGCATTTTTTTTGGAAGTTCTATGGTGTGTATATACCTAACTTCGACTGCTTTTTCGATAGGACCAGCATTCATGTCGGTATATTTCCCATGTGACGCGGAATATCCGTTTCGCGTTAATTATACGCCAGTGAATGTTATCATATATATGCATCAGGTTGTCCTCAGCTATCAATGCGCTGCTCATATATGTCTGAGCATATTTGGTGCGCTTCTACTTTGGTTCTCGGCCGCGCGATTCGAATGTTTAATCATTGAATTGAAAGAAACTACAAGTATTAGCACGCTGATTGTTTGCACTAAAAAACAATTACGTTTAAGGAGGTAAAAGTGATATTTTATTTGGCAATGTGTGAACAAGCCGGCACATTTATACACGTTATATTCCTGTTTTAGATACGCCGAAGAAGTGATCAATATTTTGCGTCTTATAGTACTTTACGCTATAGTAGTAAATACAGGAGTTCTTACTTTATGTGGCATCATACTATTACTGGTAAGTGAGATTTTTTTTGTGTATAATATACCGAAATAACCATGCAGTTTATGCATAGGATACGCCATTAATAGTAAGAGTGCAGTTCATAATTTCGTGTTTGACTGTACTCACAGAAATTTATATATATACATGGCCAGCCGATTACATGAAAGACATGGTAAATCACGTTCTGTTGTATATAAACAAATGGTAATGTGAAAATTTGGTGAACATGATTAAATTAATTTCAAATATTCTTGTTGTATAAAAAATTATAGTTTTAGCTATGTTTCTTGTTATTATTAATACTTATATACGAAATAGAAAAATGACTTGTTTTAACAGAATTCAAAATATTGATAATAAATGATAAAATTTTATTTTTTACGTACTACTAACAATTCTTGTTAATCTAGTACAAAAGATAAAAAAAGTTATTTCAGAAGTAAGAATGCAAAATATTAATTTTATTACATTAGAAAGAAAATTTATTCATGACTTTTTTAAGCACAAAAAGTAGAAGTTATCTCTTCAAATTTCTTCTTTCTAGACTTACTTATTTAATATTATTATTATCCTTTATAGAACTAATAATGTGCTATGTTTTATTAGCATTAGTTATTATTATTAGGTATGTGAAATTTATAAATGTATAAAAAATTTTGCTAGAAATGCTATTATGTTAATAACTTAAATAGATACAAGATATAATTTTAGAAATAATGTTCCATTTCACATTACCATTCTCGTTTCTTTCTTACTCATTGAATAAAATTAATCTCTCATATTTTTTTTCAGAGCATAAGTGTTTCCCGAAGTGCGTACGATATAATATGGTACGAACAGACATTAGAAATGCAAAAAGATATACTGAATATATTGGCATATCAAGAACCAGTAACTCTTTCTATCAGCTGCATTATACCGGAGCTTACTTTGCGTTACTTTTGTTCGGTAAAGCATAAGCCAAATTATTATTCAAATATCGATTGAAATTGCAGTAATAAAGATATAGCTCTGTTTACTATATTTTATTATATTATTACCATATTTTATTCATTATGTACATATATTCATCTTTTCGTAATAAAAAAACGAATAATCAATTAACATGATTTCGAAGTAATGAAACTAGATTATAAAATCAAATAAAATGATAAATATAGATAAATAAATTCACATTATAATATCATATATTTTAACTAATATGTCACGTTACGAAATGGGACTAGACAGAGTTTTTTGCAAAATGAAATTAATAATGAAATTTCACGAGTTTCCAATATTAATAAATTTTGTTATAAAATCAATAAAATAAACTAAAGTGTTTTCGCAAGTAAATTTCAAAGTTGAGAAATTGACTGATAGTCATATTCGTCAGTTTTACAATTAGAATGTATCAACAGATATACAGGGTGAAGCAATGAATTACCATCTTAAATATTTTTGTTATTTTTGAAAATAGCTTCGTTTATAAAAGTTATTCACAAATGAGGATATCCAATATCAATAATTAATAATTTTTCAAGTAATTTTTAAAATAAATAATCGTTCGACATACATGGATGATTCTATTTAAAACAGTAGAGATTATCTTGAAATCTTGAAAAATCCTTTCGGCTATAAAAGAAACGATTACTGCCATGTTAATACCTCTATACTGAAACAACTTTTGTTAACAAAGTTTTTTCTTATCTCCAAAGCTAGAGATATTCAAGGTGGTAATAGTTATTGCTTCTGTGTGTATAAAAAAATGAATAACTAAATGTCACAATAAATGTTCTCGCGCGATTTATATGGCTTTCACACGTTTGACCAACAAGAAAGTATTTTTCTTTGGTGGTAAAACTGGATCGAGAGATGAGCTAATAACTAATTTGTTTCGTTATATTCATTATAATATTATTTTCAATATTATTCACATTTTCATCTAAAAATATTAATTTGTAGTATACAATGTAATATTGATGCAGTATATGTATGAAAGAATTTGAGATGATTTCTTTCATTCAATCAAATTACCATAAAATAGAGCTAACTATTTATAACTGCAATTTTTATAATATATGAGTTTATTAAGAATAGCATATGAATAATTAATTGATAATATTTCAGTATATATCCAACGTTTTCTCTATCTTCACCGCTTTGCGAGTTGTGCTCGAAAATAATACAGAATAGATGCCTTCTATGTAAATTTTGATTCAAACACTGTAAGTAATGAAATTTTTGTTTCTTGTCATTAGAATCTACTAAAATTAGAAAACATTGTAAAATGTTTTAGAAAGTATTCTACTAAAATTAGAAGTAATCTACTAAAATTAGAAAACATCGTAAAATGTTTTAGAAAGTATTAATTTCTTTCACAGAATAAAATCAATTATTAGCACATACATAATTTTGGAATTGTAATTGACATTATTTGCAATTATTCGATTTACGATAATTAACAAAATACATTGCAGTTTGTCAATTAACAGTTTTTTTTTAATATACTGTCAGTTTATACCTTTATGTACATTTATAACTAAAAGAAGACAAAAAAATATGATAAGATTTATTTCAAACTGCAATGTATTTCCGTGAATTATTCCATAAATCAAATATGAAGTGAAAAAGAAATATTAATTAGAAATATTCCTTCGAAATATTAATTAACTCTTCTTCTACCCGTCCTTTGTGTCAATTTTATACATATTTTAAACATTTTATTAAATGTTATATTATTTTACAGCATATAGATATAAGACAATAATATCTATTTTCCTAACATATAATATACATCTTTGACATTTTCAATAATAAAATATGCTAGAGTTACAAATAATATTCGTTTTCAAATCTCTTGAATCTCTTGAAGAAATCATTGTTCGCATTTTCGTTTAATCATATTGATTTATGAGAAGCGTATAGTACAACATTAATAATAACATTATAGCATAACACGTTTGGAAGAATTCGATTTTTAAATTGTTTTTTTTTTTATTTAAATAATAATTCTTTAACAGTAATTTAACAATATGCAAATAACAAATTGATGATGTTTCAGTATATATGTATACCATATTCTTATTATGCATTTCTTATATGATTTCCTGACAAAAAGAATTTCTTCAAGAATGTGTAAGAATAAAAATTGAAAAATTCCTTTTGCTGTTTATTTTCCGTTTCTCTATAAAAATAATTTCTTTTATATAAAAGTGATATAATTTTCTTATATGATTGTAAGTTCTACAGTAACATACGTTTTTGTGACACTAGAATCGAAACTATGTATAACAACAGAAGAAATTATGTATTTTGTGAAAAAAATTAAACCACGAATGATTTTGGTCAGCACTCATTCAAATCTAAAACAATTCCTGACTGTATTCAAACTGTACGTGGCTAGTGAAAAACTACACATGCTGATGATTCGAATTCGTTTGATTATTTGAAATTTCTGAGAGACTGTATAGATGATAAAGAATACCTTAAAAAAGCGAAAAATTATTCGAAAGAACAAGAAACACGAAAAAAAAGAGCACTTACTTCAAACTTTCGCAATTGTATGGCCGAACATAGTTAGCATTTCATAACACTTCAAAAATTTTCAATATGCAAATCAATGCTAAACTTCATTCGAACGTATCACTATACAGTGATAGATTTTTTACAAAAAAAACTCAAATACTAACTTTACTATTATTGCTTATTCACTTTGGATATTGATGTAGTCCTTTGATCAGTCTTACAGTAATACAAGGAAAAAAGTGAGCAAAGCGCTTGGCTATACTCGAAACATGTATTTCGACCACATAAACGAGACTAGTTTCTTTTTTACCACTAGTTTATTACAAGAAACGCATATCAATGTAGATTCTATATCTACAAATTATCACGTGTACTTTCTCTTTGGCATTGCCGTTTACCCCAAGTAGTGCCGCGTTCCTGTAAAACAGTTCAAAGATATAATTTAACGCACACATATGTGTAACGTACTTTTCTGTAAACTGTTCTATTATATGTCCATAAACATTAGCTTGGTCGTAATTGCCACCCTCTGTATCTACCTGCTTTATGCCACAAGCTGCGCCGATGTATAATGCAATCAATAATTATCAGCGTCGAAAGAACCAGTAAGAACGTAGGAAGTACTAGCTCGCAGCAAATCGCTAATCAATAGATCGTCCTTAGACGTTACGGCCAGTGTATGATTTATTAAATTCTTTGCGCATAAAGAATAATTTTATACGGATTCAACGTTTGCAGAGCTTCAGTTACTTTTCCAGCAATGTAACAATACCTTTGCACATATCATTCTACTGCACCAACTAAACCCTGTTTCGTTCGTTCAACAGCGAGCAGCTTTTTTTCAAGATTATGTTGAATCAACCAACGCCAAAGAAAGCTATCGATATCATTATGTTCAGCGTACTTTTATCTTTCTGTTGGCCGCTACCCAGTAACAGCAGCAAGACACGAGTATTTGTTTATAAAACTTTACAGATCAGTAGCGTCATTAGCGCTTGCACGCTTCTCCTGGCTTTGACATATGCGATTTATTTGCATTCAGACGATATACTCATTGTTTCTGAATGCATCTGCATATTTATAGGCGTAAGTCAACAGGTGATGCAGGCAATTATATGCGTGATAAATCATGATTCCCTACAGGCAAGTTTCCATCTACTTTTTCACTCTACATTTGTGTAAGGAAATATGTGATTCAATTATTATAATTGACATTCGGGTTACAGCACGTGGTCGGGGAGATGTTGAACTGTGTTAAAGAGGCGCAACAATATGAAAAGGAAATTTATTGCAAACTTGTCGCGAAATGCAGCACTTTTTTTGGAAGCTCTATGGTATGTACATATCTGACCTCGACTGTTTTTTCGGTAGGACCAGCATTCATGTCGGCATCCTTTCCATGTGACGCGGAATATCCATTTCGCGTTAATGATACGCCAGTGCACGTTATCATATATATGCAACAGTCTATCGTCTGCTACCAGTCTGCTGCACATTTGTGTCTGAGCATGTTTGGAGCGCTTCTACTTTGGTTCACCGCGGCAAGGTTCGAGTGTTTGGCCATTGAAATGAGACAAATTACAAATATTAGTATGCTCATTGTCTGCATTAAGAAACAGTTATATTTAAGAAGGTAAAGATCATATTCTCACTCATAATGTATAGTAGGATATATTTAAGTTCTACATTGTAAATACCTTTTTTTAGATATGCAGAAAAGGTAGTTGATATCTTTCGTTTTATAGTACTTTATGCTATAGCAGTAAGCACATTTGGTCTTACTTTATGTGGCATTATCTTGATTATGGTAAGTGAAACATATATATCTCGTATATAGAATATAAATTAATATATACAGGATTAATATATATAGGATACTCCACTAATTGCGAAAATACAATTTATAATTTTATCTCTCACTGTACTGGTCGAAGTTTATATATATGCATGGCCAGCCGATTATTTGAAAGATATGGTAAATCATATTTCGTTATTTATAAACAGATAATAATATGACTACGTTTCTTACTTTAGAAAATTAAATTGATTAATTTTAATTATTATATAAGAAATTATAATCTTAATTAGTTCCTTATTACATGTTAGAGCATATGTACATGCAGGATGTATCAAATTCCAACTTTTTCTATAGAATTACTTGTAAAAGAAACATTGGTTGCTAGATATAATGATCAACTTATTGGAAATTGGAAATCATGTTCCATATCACCGCATACGCTATTTTAACGAAATAAATATTTTAATTTTTAAAAATATTTCTAAAATCCCAAATCACTGAAAATGCAGATGTTAATAACATAATATACGATTAATCTTTCATATTTTTTAGAGTATACATGTTTCACGAAGTATATATGATATAGTTTGGTACAAACAGACATTAGAAATGCAAAAAGATCTACTGAACGTACTGGTATATCAACAACCAATAATTCTTTCTGTCAGATGCATAATACCGGAGCTTTCTTTGCATTATTATTGTTCGGTAAGGCAACTTATCATCCAAATATCGATTAGAAGAAATTGCAGCAATACGAAAATAGCTCTGTTTCGTGTATTTTATTTATTTTGTACAGAATATCAGGGAAGTAAACTACTAATTCTAAGGAATAATAAAGATTACATTATACATGTGTCCAAAAATCCTCCATTTCCGAGATTTAGGCATTTCTCGATTATGTGTTTAGAACCTAGATTATGATGAAATATTTAGAACCTAAAAGAATTCTTGAAATTGGTTTCATCCTACAACAATATATAGATATTTCGTATCGATTGTTTCAAAAACTATTGAAGACATTTAAAAGTCGATGTATTTTGAATGCTTTTATATATAAAATAATAATTGAATTTTTTAGTATTTGGACTCTAAGTTTAATTGAAAATAAAAGAACTTGTGCCAAGGGAATATAGAACGAAGTATCTACATCTCGAAGAGAAAGAGTTGTGATCTTTTTTCTTTCTAATGAATCGGAGGAAGTTTGGCCATCTTTATATCTTCCACTCACACCAACGAATAAAAATCAATTATTATAATTTCAGAGTAGGTGGAAAAAATGAAACGTGGAATAAATTACGTTATAAAATCAAATAATCACATAAAACAATAGGTTGTTTTATTATATACACTATAAAATTATAATAAAAAAATGAAATTTCAAAATTAAATTTCTTTTTTATTTATATTATTTTATTTTATATGGTTAATAAGGTTATTACTGGATGATTGAAACGAATCTCATTTGCCAGATCGATTAATTCCATGAAACAGAATATAAAGTAATTAATAAAATATAATAGAGGAAGAGATGGCAATCAAATAACTATTGTAGACTACATTATCACAGACGTAATTTTTATTTGACATACAAAATAGTATAAATAATTACTAAAATAATTTTAAAATATATTATACAAAAAGTTTGTCATTTACCCCAATTAAGCCTACGGAAATTTATTTTAAATACTCAAAAAAACCAACTGATCAAAATTTGTTTTTATTTGTACAGTACTATTTTTATTTACTTGGAATTAGTAAGTAAATTTATTACTGCCTTTATTTCACAAAATTCATTTACTATTATTGTTTTCATTACAGTATTATTACATTTTTTGCATTTCCAATTAATCACATTGAGTTTTATATAGTATTGATATATTGTAAAGAATAGTGTATTTAAAAGAATTTAATTTTTAAATTGCTTCTTACCTCAATCATATTATACTATAATGAAGGTGATTATTTATAGCTGCAATCTCTTTAATTAATAGATGAAATTATCAAAGATAAATATGTGAATAACATAAGTTGATAATGTTTCAGTATCTCTCTAATGTTTTCTCTATTTTCACCGCTTTACGTGTGGTGGTTGAGAATGATGATTCAAAATAAAAATATGAATGTTATTTAGATTCTACACGAATGTTATTTAGATTCTGTGAAATCTGTTTCCCGCGAATAAAGTCATAGTTACGAAATAGGCTCTGTAATACATAAAGTATTAGAAAATAAAATCAATTGTTATAATTCTGGACATTAGAATAGCTGAATTATTTATAATTACTCCTTATGTGATTATTGTCAACTAACAGTCTTTATATTATCAATGGTATTAGATTATCTCGCATTATATATATATATTATTATATATATTATATATATTATATACATTATATATATATTATTATATATTATTATATATATTATTATTATATATATTATATATATTATTATATATATGTATATTATAGAGTGTTTTTTGAACAAACTAATTATCCCGTAAATAATGAGTAAGAGATAATTCTACATGAAAAAAAAAATGGGTTAAAAAGAAAGAATAAAATTTTTCTATTAAAGCCTACGTTTTCAAGAAAATCGAATTTGTAAATTTACCAAATATATTTAAATTTAGCTAATTCTGGACTTGACAGGAAAGAATAATCAACGGCAGGTTCTTCTACGTATGCAGGTTATTTCTAAAAAAATAACTAAAAGAATTGTAGAATAAAATTTTTGTAAGATGTTTTGTGTTCGAGAAAATCGAGTTTGCAAATTTATTCAAGAACCAAGGCAATTTTCTTTGCCGAAATATCATTCAAGACCTATTTCCTTGATTTCTCAAAATTTTATTCTACCGTTCTTAGTTATTTTTATGCACAGAATATCCTCGTTTCCTCACAGAATGGATTCCTGAATGTGAAAACACTAGAAAACAATCACAAAATGTTGAAACTTTTCAAGCCGGAATTTTTAACTCTATCTGTACGGTACATTACGATGTTGATTGTTTCTGAACCTTGTAAAATAAGGTCCACCCGAATATCATGCCACAGTTCGATTATATATCAAATTTTAAAAAAGACATTTTTAATAATATATGAAAACTACTTATGAAGTTAGTGTACACGAAACGTCAGCCGCGTTTTCCAGAAATATAAATTTATTCAATTTGAACATAATGCTTGGAATTAAGCAACAAGGCATAAAGAGCAGAGCATAGCAAAACAGTTGAGTAGAGAAATAAATTTTATTCATTGACGAAAAAAGCTTTAACATTACTAGTATTACCATTTCATTTATTGACGAAAAGAGCTTTTAATACTACTAGTATTATCATTGGCCATATTCATAAATTTTGAATGAAATATTCATAAAATTTCATCTGTTTAATGAAACATTCTCATTGCTTTAAATAGATGAATTCATATTTGACATATTTTCCAAACTGAGGTAAGATTTATTTCACAGTATATCGTCAACAATGTGTTAACAAATTGTACTACTTACTGTAGGAATATTTCTACGTCTTTCTAACAAGATGTTTTCGTATTTTGAATATCTTGAGAGTGATCTTGCTAGAATTAGCCAGAAGAGTTGTGAGTTCCCACAAGAAGAAAAAATTCTTTACTCGAAACAACGTATGAGGAACGAGTGCTGTCTTATTATAGAGATAATCGGAAAATTGATGGCAACCAGTTTGTTGTCCGAAACATTATTAAACAGGCGTAATAATGACAAAGACGCTTCACTACACCACTGATTCTCTACGTATGTAATCGATAAGCATAAATAAAAAATGAATTTAGTCATTGACCACATGTATACTTATATGTTACTCTCCTCGTCCATTTATGTTAATTATTCTTGTACGGATCAAATGATAAATAAGAGAAATATAAAGAAGAAGTTATAACTATTATAACTACAGTGAATATAGAAAAAATTTAAGTAGGATATCTCGTTAAAAGTTGGTTGTGAACTCCTAATTAAATTCTCCGACAAGTATGAAAATGTTGAATTTTATTGCATGTAAATGTAATTGTTTTTGACATAGGCAAACAGTTTTATTTTGTATTATCATATCTTGTTGAAAAGAATTTCCGAAAAATATATTTTTTTATCATTTATTACGTATTTTGTACAAAGACGAATTCTTTTATACAAAAATATAAAATAATTGATCAAATAATTTTTTTGTGCAGAAATGGTTTGAAAAGTTTCGTTCTGGGAATTTCAGTTCTAAAAAATGAGATTGGGAAATTTCAAATATCTATGATTAATGATACGTTTGTGACATTATTAGAATAAAATATTTTGATTCTGCCGCTGTTCGATTTCTAGCAGGTATTTAAACTATATGTGACTAAGTAAAAAGTGCGATTAATCGTGTGTAGATACAATAGTGATTTGAATTCGGTTGGATACCTCTAAAAATTAGTGCTGAAGGAAGTGCCGTCACGAAGAACAGGAAGAAAATTATGATGAAAAGAGCAGTACTCACTCCAGAACTTCGAAATTGTATAGGCAAACGTTGATAGTGTTTCATAACTTTCTGTCAAAAATCTTCGATATGTAAATCCATATTAAACGTTATAACTTTATAATGACGTGTAATGACAACGACGAATTTTTTACAAAAAGTCGAATAATAATTTCATTATTGATACTTGCAAATGTACACATTGACATCTTGATTTAGAAAATATTTCGGTCTTCACATTTACTTTACGATATTTGTAATCAGTGTTAGAAACATAGCCTATCCGTAGTAGAAATGTAAGAAGAGCGTTACATCCATACGCTTCAACGATCTAAACGAGACTAGCAGTCTTGCCTGATTGTGAGTCGCATACAAATGCAGATCCTATACATACAAATTATTATGTGTTCTTTCTCTCTAGTATTATTTCTTGCAAGCGCTCGTACAGAACATGCTACTTAATAGCACACATATGTATTTTTCTATAGGCCGTTCTATTACATGTTACATGCATAAACATTAGTTTCGTTACATGAATGGCTCCCTTTCTACTTACCTGCTTCGTAACACAAGCTGCACACGTATATTTGTATGTATAATTGAATCAATAATTATTATCGTCGAATGAACTAGCAGCTCAAGGAGTACTTCGCAGCAAATCACTAA
>CAJDYZ010008057.1:56124-87600 GCA_903986555.1 Heterotrigona itama
AAAGGATGAAATTTATTGCTATCGAATAGTTACTGAAATTAAATTGATTGACATATTTAGCCTTGTTTCTTTTCAACATTAGGTGAAATATTTGAAATTGCAACTCTGATCTTCATCAATCGTCGATTTCGACGATCATATTTTATAATTTTCATTTTCAAAAATATACTAATAAATAAATAAATAAATAAACTCACTATTTTCCTACAGTAAATAATTATTTGCCTGAAAAAGTAATTTTAACATAAACAAACATCTTCAAATTCACTGTTGCTTTATAAATCAATTATTTCTACTTAAAATTCTTTGGAAATTATTTCAACGTCAATATTGTGCGATATCAAAATGATTTCATTTTTGCTTTTGAATATAAAATTTTTAGATTTCAGTTAAGTGAAGTTGAAGAACTATATACGGTTTGCGGATTGTTTACCTTGCTGATCTATAAAATAATGGAAATCATATCAAAATTCATGCAATATTTGCACCCAAAGACAGATGACCATCAAGGACTTTATTTTAAAATTATTTAAAAATTAAGTATCTTTTTATTTGAGAAATGTCGTTGCGTATAAAAAGATAATAAAGTTCTTCAATATAAAAAGCATAGATATCTATGTAGATATATATAAATCTTAACAAAAGACATAAT
Organism: Heterotrigona itama; assembly: GCA_903986555.1. NCBI lineage: Eukaryota > Metazoa > Arthropoda > Insecta > Hymenoptera > Apidae > Heterotrigona > Heterotrigona itama. Next base: position 56,777 of record CAJDYZ010008057.1, read on the forward strand.
TTTCTCAAGCACTTTGCTATTTGAAGAAAGCAAATTTGAACAAAATATGCGATGTTAAAATATTTTGTTAATAAATAATCTGCAAGCACATTTTATATTATGCACACGTAAATTCTACTTAAGTCCTAGTTCCTAAACTAATGATATTTTTATATTAAAATGTAAATATATTGTAATGATATACACAGGTACAGCAGATTCTTCGATCACTGTTGAAGCTATGAAAAATTCTCCGGTTGGAATTAATTTTGTCACAGTAGGTGAAAAAGTCAGTTACTTACTGAAACTTGATGAAACTTTCGTATTACCTGATTGTATGATTAATAGATCAAGAAAAAATGAAAATAATCTATACAGTAGGTGTAACACACTCTATAAAAGTTATCGTAAATTTCTTTATTTATAAACATTCTTCGACATTCATGTTGCAGCTAATGAATTATTGATCTTTGGACAACTAGGAATTTCAAAGATGACAGAAATTATGACGCTAATATGCCCTGGAATAAAAGACACAAGCAGTGGTATAATTATAAATATGGATTATAAGGTACATTATTACACTCTAAATTGAATTTAAAATTTGAAATCAATGAATTTTTAATAAATGAACTATTAGTTAGTAGAATCATCATTATTATTTGATTGTATTTACTCTGATATTTTTAACTTTTGAATATCATAATGGTGTTTAAATGATGTTATTATACATTATCAAATTTTAGCGTTATGTCAGATTTAATTTAAAACGAAACAAATGGTAATTTATACTAAAATTAAAAAATAACGATTAATAGATAGCTTATTATTTTTTATAATCACTTGTGATTAATTTTGTATGTTAATAAATTCCAAGTAAAATTGCACAATACCAATAATATTAGTAATTATAATCTTCATACGTCATTATCATGTAATTTTTACCTTGTATAATATGCATTGAAACAATTATTAATTAAAAATGAAATTAAAAGCAAATAAATTAACAAACAATATGAATAACGATATAATGCAAATTATGTAAAATCGAGTTTCATCAATTATTCAAACATCAACTTTATAGTTATAAAATTATTATTGATTACATCAAAAGCATAAAATATTATAAGTAACATAAATTGAAATACTTGTTACATTAATATCTATCATGTTACATTAATTTTTTCATATATCAATATTGAATATCATATTTAATTTAATATGTGACTAATATCAATGTGATATATAATTAATGGTTATTTACAGATATTACAAAAATTGCGTTTCTTCTAAATTATCTTTCGCTTAAATGCATAATATATTTTATAGACACATCGTATACGATATTATGCATAATTTACAGTATAGAAATTGAATGTTACAGCTAACTTTTCTTGAATTCTATGAAATAATACTAGAGGCAACAAAGGAGTTACTCTCTTTAAAAAAGAAGATCGTGAAATTATTGCATAGGAAAAAGATTGGTGAAGAAATAGCTTCATTCAAAACCAATAATTCACAAAGAAGAGATGATTCTAAAGTTAGTGAACAGTTTTCGATTAAGAAGAATTCTAAAATCAAGAAAAAAAACTAATATAATTTGTTAAGATAATAATAAAATCTAGTTTCATTTCTGTCGTGCGGATCATATTAAACTTCTAATTTACTTCACACTGAACATTCGAAACGATCAGAATTATGTTAAACAAAATTGAGCAATTCTTACTGCATTTTTAGTTTAAACATATTCATAGTATGCAAAATTGCAATTAAACTAAAAGATACCAAGAAATAACAATTAATAAATTAGAATTTCATGGGTATGTTTTTAGATTTAAAAAAAAAAAAAAAAAAGAAAGAAAGGAAAATAAGAATATCAATGTAATACTTCACGAGGGTAATTAATAATTTAGAGAAAATAATTTAAATATATTAATAAAAACGATCTGTTTTTGCCAATGTTCTTCGAACTCAAAAAATATATTTAAAACTAAATTTGTCTACTAATGATAGCTTATGAAAAGAAATATTATTTTTTGAACATATCGTTCTATTTGTATCACATACATTTATACATACATAATTAACAATTATAAAACCATGAATATAAATAAATTTTCTTCGTAAGACTATTTTGTTGATATAATCATAAAATTTTTCGTAATACAATATTACTTGTTGTTAATTTAATTGAATATAAAAAAAAAAAGGAAAGGATTAAATTAAATCAAATGTATGTGACTTTTACGTATTAGGAAATACGGTATATGCTTACTTGCATTTAACATTTTGGAAGAAACAGAACAAACTTAAGTAATAACAATATTGAAATAAATGCATTTCAATGCATTCAATGCATTCAATTGTAAAACTAATTGAATAGTATGAAATACATATATAAATACGTTGGACTCTGGAACAGGTACAGATAGAAAATTGATTCATGAAACATCATAAAATCGAAAAAAGGAAAAACGTGGCAGTTGGCTTTTCTTGAAGCCACGGATGGAACGATTCAGTCTTGAGCGAGCAATAACAAAATTGTCAGTGTCATCGGAACAAGCGAATCCATTGCGCATTATCACATAACGATGTAGTGGAACTTAATCGATTTTTTTCTTCGATATACTTTCATAAAAATCCCAGGGCTCAGAAAGTCAGAGGAACGACAGCATGCGACTAAGTCGCTTATAGTAATGTTTCAGTTTAAAATGCAATGTACACGCGTACTTCTAATCCATTGTATTACGTTTTGGTGTCTTCGTTTTTTTTATGTTCATCTTAAAAATATTTAATATATATATTAAAATTTGATTCAGATGTAAGATTTGATTCTTTTGGATATCTATCAAAATCTTTATTACAAAAATAGTGTTTAATTGCAAAGCAATTTAATTAACGAATTTCACTTTCTATAAAAATAAACTTTTGTAATACATACAAAATGTAGATGAATGAGAAATAATTTAATTTTGTTTGATTTGATATTATAAAAACAAATATTTATGAACGTTGAAAAACTTACATATAAAGATACAAAATCACATATTTGTACACTAAATTGTAACGTATCACAGAATATATACGTTTGCAAATTGTGAATAATATAATTAATATAATCAGATAGATTGAAAAATGTTAAAAATAGAATAGACAGAATATATTAAGAAACGAAGACTTTTTAATAATAGATTTAGAAGTATCGCGTCATGTTATGGTACGGCTTAAGCGGGCTCAACAATCGCTATAAATAATTCTAAAATATAAACTATATATACTTTTTATATAACTACAGTACAGGACAGCAAAATACGCTTTCATGATAATAAAGCTCGATAGTAAGTAAACGTTTTATTCAGTTTGCCGGTATTTAAAATATTTTCAAAAAGCAAAAAGAAACACATAGTTTCGTCTAAAAACAATTTTTTCCTTCCGATATAAGTAAAATAATTTATTTTTAATTATAGTATTAATAAAACAATAAAGACATACAACATAACATAAATGAAAAAGGTAAACAGTGAATCTACGATTGAAATGTAATTCATATTTTAAATTATTTTCACTGTTTTTGCATTCAAATTCGATATATTTTGTATTACTTCCTATCGATTCATTTACAAATGTGTATCTTTGAGACAAATATAATTTACTAACAATTAAAATATAAAAAAACAGATTAATAAATTGACAGTAGAAAACATTTTTCGTAGAAATATCTACAACGTGTATGCGAATCACTCGGTAAACAGGACACCTTAGTTTAAGTAACTCAAATGCCATCGAGCGACTGTTACATTTTACTTTGTTTAATTGATTATCGAGATACAATATTGAATGAACTAACGTCTTTATAATATAACTAATACACGAACAATAAGTCTCTTTATAAAAATCGTCTGAATAATTATTGATGGTATGACTATTAAAAGGGATGTAGAGCATAATGAGCCCCAGGACATACAATATCTCTCACGTGAGTAATGTATCGTCTAATTCTTCTATTTTGCCTTCAGGCTGAGATAGAACTTTGCGCAATACTTTGCTGACTACATCCGATAATGATTCTCTTGCACCGACATCCAAAAAAGCCATACAACGCTGAAAAATTCAATTTATAAAATTATAACCAGTGCCAGAAATTTATTTTATAATTTTATCTCGTATTATAATTTTACACAATGAAATTGATAAAAATGTACCTGATATTCTTCTTCTCCTTGTTTCAATCTAAGTACTGCTATAAGAGCAAGTTCACTGTTAGCTTTCACATAACCATTTTTTTCTTTTGTTCCATTTACCAACATAGGTAAAAGCGATTTAAGTAATTCTGGTGACATTTTTTCCGGTGGTATATTACGAGCCAAATGAATGCAAACTTTAGCTAATAATTGTTTCACGTCATTATTATTGTTGTTCATTGACTAAAAAATAAATTACATGATAAGTTATTTATATATAAAGTTATAAATAAAATGAAAATAAAAAGTTATATCTACAATTATACATAAAATATAGATTTACATATTTTTAAAAATATTCTTACTCGAACAAAAGGAGGTAAAATTTGTTGAGGTATAGGTTGTCCTTCATTCATAAGATATTGAAACAGATAACCACAAGCTCGTATACCATTCATGATTATTTGAATTCGATCTGCACTCAAATATGAAAGAATTACTACACAAACACGATCTTTCTCTTTACTATTATAAATAGTTGTTGGCGATTCCTTTAATGCAACAAATAGTGCCGCAGAACGTCCATGTCTAAGCATCCAGTCAACACTGGTATCATTACCTAAAATTATTAATTAAAATATTAATTAAAATATTAATTAAACATATTTTATTTAAAAAAAATTAATAAAAAGAAGAAACAAAAGAGTATTTTATGTTAAAAATATGTTTTCAATCATAATTAAATATTTTTAAAAATTTTATCTCATAATTTCAAATACATACATAACAAATCTTCATTAAGCGCAATGTTAAGTTGATCTGGACTCAGCCACCGTATCAATGCTCCAAAACAACCGGCTACAGCGTTCCTTGTAACATCTTCTGGATGTCCAAGCATGCTACTTAAAGTAGCAAAGACTTGTTTTTTCATCGGTTCTGTTATTCTATCGCCAGCAGGCGTAAGCACACCTCTTAAAGCTTGCAACATTGTTTCTCTAAATAAAATATATGTGTAAATTTTGATTATACAAACATATAAATAATGTACAGATTGTTTCATTCAATTATTTAGTTTACCTAATAGCTGGATCATCACCAGTTTTTATGCCAGTATGAAGATCTGTGAATAGTGGATCGACACGGGTATGAATTACAATAAGATTACTTATAGCATAAGCGGCTTTTAATCTTACTTGTCTGTTACTATCATTTAATGCTTTTAAGAAAGTAGTTTGTAATTGTGGTAAAAATTGTTTTAACATTACTCCAACCTAATCAACGCATTTAAACATTAATTACTTATGTTATTTTTGTGTTATTATTTTTTTTAATATTGATCATAAATTACCTTACCTTGCCAAGCAAAATTGCAAGCGTTTCTAAAACTGCTGCTTTAACACTCCAATTAAAGCGATCACCGAGAATTCGAATTAATGGTCCAGTAATGTGTACAACACTTGGTTGTAAGGCTGAAGCATTAGTTAATTTTATAACTTCTCCTAGCCCTTGAGCTGCTTGTTCTTTTGCTTCTGGTAAACCATTTAATATAGCTTCTCTGAATATCGGAAGAATAGGAGTAATTCCTTTTGGTAAACAGAATCCTGGCAATAATTCTTGTCCCTTTAAGTCAGAAACTGCAAATCGAACAGCTTGTCTAATATCTTGTACATGTGCAATTTGTTGATCAGATGCTAGAGTCTAAAAATGAAATTTAATATATTTATTTTAATAATATCAATTAAAAATTATATTTAAATAAAAAATGTTAATTATAATAACATAAATATATTAAATAAAAAAATAATTTTACCTTAGTAACTGCTGTAAGTGCTTCCCAGCTCATCTGTAGTACATCTTTATCATTATCCGTAAATAAATGAATGAGACCTCGTAATAACTGTGGAACATATTGACTATAATCTGCGCGTGTGTCACGACAAAAAGCACACAACAAAGTTGCAGCACTTCGACGTCTAGATAAATCGTCTGCTCTTGTAGCTTCCATAAGCTGATCCATAATTGTTCTAATTCCAACTTCATCAGTAACAGATAGAATTACTGTTTGACAATATTCTAACTCTTGAACTTCATTTGGTGTTCCTTGAGCACTGGAGAGAGCAGTCAATAGCCCTGGTAGAATTTTGTGAAGAAATCTTGTTAATGCTTCACCTGCTACACTCGCCAAAATTGATAACGCTTTTGTATTAACAGGAGGAGTTGTTAATTGAGGTACTAAATATGGTAGAACAACACGAGATTTGATTGCCATTACTTGGCGTAAACCATCTAAAGTATTTTCTGCTTCTGCTGAATCTGGTGAATTTAATTGTGTTAACATTGCTGGTAATATGTCATCTAATGCTCTAACTCCTACAGTTGAATGTAAACCATCGAAAGTTTTAGCTGCTGCTTGTCGAACTTCTGGTAATGGATCACACAATGCTTTCCTAAAATACAAATAATGGTTTTTATAATTATCGAATCACTATCTTGAAATTTTTCATTAACATTTATTTAAATATAATAATATATAAATATAAATTTAAATCAAATATATAAATATAAATTTACCTTACTGTTGGAACCAAACTGATTACAAAGGTTATCACCATGTCCTTATTTGTACTTGTCATAATTTCTGATAATCCAATACATACACCTTGACGCTGATCAGCTTGATCACTTTGTAAACCTTTCTCCAAAATAGGTATAATTTCTGGTAACACTCTTTCACCTAATTTTCTAACTAAATCTCCTAAAGTTCTCGCTGCCACCTGTCGTTTATCATTACTTGTACTAGCTAGGCAGCCAAGTAATAAAGTAAATAATGTTGGTAATATTTCTCTTAAAGTTCTTGGTGTATTCGTTACAACAACTTTCCATACATGAAGAGCAGCTTGGCGTACCATTAGTGCAACATCTGATCTACCCATATATAGTCCGGCTAAAACACGATTTCGTCTTTCAGCACCAAGGGCGTTAATAATGGCATAATGTGACTGTTCAGTTCCAAAATTATCATCTTCACTTGCTGTTTCTGTCGACATTTTCCCCGAGACTCCAGAAATTCGATATAACAAATCCCCAAGTAATTGAACTGATGAATATCTAATACGCCAATTGTCATCAAAGAGACTCTTTTCTAATTCTGGTAATAGCAACATAATAGCAGAATCAGCATAAAGATTAACAATACGTTGTCCTGCTCTAAGTGCTGTTTCACGAACATATTCATTTTCATCAGCTAAAGCTTTCAAAATAGGATTAATGATTTGTCCAATATAAGGTGTAAATTCTGTGGTAAATGCACTTGGCATGTAAATAAACATCATAATATAACCATCCTTGACATGAGGAGCTATATCAGTTCTTTCTGCGGTACTAATAATTTCAGGCATAAGTTTATGAAGTTTTTCAACGCCTAATCCCCTCACAACTTCCGAAAGACCTTGTGCAGCACCTGACCGATCAACGCTACTCGTTTCAGATGTAAGCGTTTGCATTAACCACGGAAGTAAATCTTCAAAGCTAGATTCACCCATTCCTCGTACCATAGCACCTAATGCTCTTGCAGATACACTTCGTACTTCTGGTACCGGATCTAATAAACTCGTTTTTAAACCAGGAATAATGGTTGGCAAATATGGAGTTAAATCTTTTTGATCAGTTAAAGAATACATATTTCCAATAATTTGAGCTGCCATTTTTCTTGTTTCTGTTGAACGATCCAAAAACGCTCGTTGTACTACAGGCATAATAAGAGCTAATGATGGAGCATCGATAAAATGTACAAACTGAGTATCTAAAAGAGTTTGGAGACAAGTAGCTGTTTTATGAGAAGGATCTTGTAAAGCTTTTAATAAAACTGGCACAATAGCTTGAATCTCCGGATTACGAATTACACTTCCAATAACTTTAAGAGCTTCTGCACCTGCCTCTTGAACTTTTGTATGTGAATCGCTAAGTACTTCGATTAGTTTTGGAACTATACTTGGCAAACAGCTACTAAGTTGTTTTGGTGCACAATATGCCATTGCACCCAATAATTCAACAGATCCTTAAAAAAGAGAAATAAAATTATGTAAAACATAACATAATTATTAATTTAAATAATATTAATATTTACCAGTTTTAGTCCTCCAAGAATCTTCTTCTAATGCTGCTAATAAACTAGGTAAAACAAGTTTTACACCGTGTGCAGATAGTTTACTCATAACTACACGAGCTGTATCATCAGTAGCCGCTCTGACATATTGACTTGAATCTCCAAAACACAGCAACAAATGTGGTAATACATGAACAATGTATGGTTCAAATAACCTACCAAGCATTGTACATAACATTTCGAAAGCAAATAATGCTCCTTCTCGATGCCTATAGTTTTTTTTATCCTGAATGGCATTAGTTAATGTAGTCATGATATCAAGTTGCTTTAGTGCCAATATTCCCATACCCTTAATTATGCCTGCTAAACCATAAGCTGCGCCTTTCCGTTCTCCATATTTGTCTGATTTTAATAATTGATCCATTAATTTATCTACAATTTTTGGCGCATCTTCTTTAATAGAAGGTACCAAATGTGGTAAACAATTAGCTACTGCTTCCTGCACTTGCTGTGACGGTGTGGAAAGAGCAGCAATTAAACGCATAACTATCGGTTTAATACGTGGGTCATCTTTGTCCAAGTGTCTTGCTAACGATCCCATAAGAATAACTACAGATTGTTTGATTGAATCGAAACTACCAATTTTTGGTGCTTTATCCATAAAGTCTTCGAAAACAGGTAACAAAGAAGTTATATTTGCTTTTCCATGAAGATCAACAACAGCTACAGCAGCAGTTAACATTTCCGTTCGGACAGCTTGATTTCTATCTCCTAAGCCAGTAGAGACAAAAAATTGTACAAGTTTAAGTATTGTATCGGCACTAAGAAGAGGTGCCATTTGAGCCAATGCAAGTGCTACACCTCGTCGTGGACCCCAAGTATCAATAGGTTGTTCAACCACTCGACCAAAATCGTTTAATTTTGGTGGAATCATAGTTAATTTTTCTTGATACAATTGTAATAATTTACCCAAAATGATTGGTACTAGATGGAGAACTTCAGTTAAACATTGTGCCAAAGCACAAGCAGCTGCTTGCTGTACAGGTTCTACAGGATGCGCAATGTCTTGAATCAATTCATCAGAAAGCTTATCTGCATGCATTACTAAATCTGCAGCATTCCATAATTCATTAGCAAGAATTTTATTTTCATCACAAATATCAAACTTAGCAATCCAAATTCTTCTAACAAGATGAGAAAGTTGTACAGAATCTTCTTTTTGAGATGGAAAAGCTTGCCTCACAACTATTAATGCTCTTAATGCTGCATCTCTTATTGTAGATAAAGAATTTTGTAATGCTCCAATTAAAGAATCTATATCTTCATTAGTTGCAATTGCAGTACCTGATTGACCACTACCGGATTGAGCAATGTCTAATAATGTTGCAACTGCATGTGACTGTACTCTGCCACTTGTGATTTCCATTAATTCTATTAATAGATCAAACATATGTTTACGTGGAAGCAACTGAGGATGTTTCGTATCTCTGAAATCAGAAGAACTCCCTCTTTGTTTAGCATGCTCTTGTATTATTTGTAATCCTTGAACTATCATATTATCATCCTTATAAGATAATAAAGTTTTCTTTACAAATGGAAAGATGTAGCAAAAAGTTGGTGCTGTAAATAATTTCTTATGTTTTATTGTTATTGTGTGTAAAAGATTTAATGTTCTTTTTACTGCAGTATCAAGATTTTCTTCTTCCCAAGCTTGATTGAGATCACACTGTGGTTGTAATTGTCGTAATGTAACATGTGCTACTAAATCACTAAACACTGGATTATTCATTTTCACAATTTCCTTTAAATGAATATAAAGATCAGACATTGCAGGAGCAGCTAATGGCGACCCCAAGTTTTTCAAAATTAGAGGTAGAAAATCTTTTAAGTATATTGACAATTCTTGACTATTTCCTTGTATAGAACACATAGTTAGAGATACAACAATATCTATTCTAAATTTCAATTCCATCAATCTTTTACGAATTGCAGTTTCTTTTGCCATTTGTGCTTTAAGGATTTCTTCTTGCTTTGGTGTTAATTTAGGCTCTTGTATTTTTCCTTCCTTTTTTCGTTTCTCATATAATTCTCGCCTAAGTTGCAATTCTTCTTGCTGTTCTTTAAATGAATACACTTTGCTTTCTCTTCTCATGTTCATTGAATTGAGAATATCATTTTCATCATTTGTTGGTAATACACTTTTATCATATAGTTCCCCTTCTGGAGTGAGATAAGTAAAGTATTCGTCTTTAGTAACTTTTAAAATCTCTGGATCATCAAGTTTACTTGTAATGTTAAATACTATTCCAGGTAGTATGATATCTGGTATAATTGATATCACTTTTGTTAATGCATTCTCATAACTAGCAACAGGTTTATAATTTTGTACAAGTATTTTTTTAATTTCGTGATTAAATGTACATAAAAATTTTTTTGGTACAAGATTAAAATTTTTTGCAATTTTAAACCATAAATTTGGCATTGCTTTATAGATCGCAGGATGATGAGATGGTATTAATGCATCTCTTGTCATTTGCATAGCAGGTAATTCAAATAAAAAAGAACCTGAACAAATAGCAAATAACCCGTCTGCGAGACATCTACCAGTTATCTCGCAATTAGAAGAATCTTCTTTATTTTCACTATCATTTTCAGATTTAATTTTAACATTTTCTAAGAACTTATTATATTCCATTAGTAGTTCTTGTGCAGGATCATATGTACTCAAACCAGTTAAAACTTTTTTAATTAATGGAAAACAACGTTTCCTTATTTTATATTTGGGAGCTGTTGCACATGCTACAATTGCTTTGTGAACACCATTTAAAGTTTTTTCATTTAATTTATCTCCAAATTCAATAATTAGTTTTTTACAAAGTAACATGAGGTGATATAATATATCATCTCCACAAGTTGACAAAAATTTTTCTGAAAAGAATATTTGCTCATCAATCGCATGCCACAATACAGTTTGTTTGTCATTTTCCACTTGATTAGCAAGAACAAATTTCAGTAACAAATAAGAAGCTACTAAACCCTCTGTGACTGCAACTGGTTGTGCAGACTGTTGCATAGCTCTGCTTATTGCTTGTATAAGCAATGGAGTTATTACTTCAGAATAAGAAACTACTGGTGTAGAAAAGAATAGTTTAATGTAAGCAGTACGCACTGCTGCAGTTGAAGTTTTAGCAGTCATACCTTTTTTAAATGCATCTATTACACATTTTGGAACATTATTCGCAAATTTATTAGACCACAAGGCCATCATTTCAAGAGCATGAATTAATGTTTTCTCATGAACTTCAGTTTCAAGAACTTTAATAAAATGTTCACAGGCTGTTTCAGCTAATCTTTCAACACTACTTCCTGAAGCTGCATTGTAACTAAGATTGCCAGCACCTTGTAATACAGAAATTTTGTGAGTTGCAACTGTAAGTTTTCCTTCTGATCCATGAAATACAGCAAATACAGATGATAATAAATTTTCCAAAGCAACAGTATCTGAACATTGAAGAGCAAGTCTACGACAAGCTCCCACAGCTTCGTCTCTAACTAAGTCTTCCTTTGAATACAAATTAGCAAATAATCCTTTACTTATATCTTGACTATACTGACTTAAATCAAGACTTAAACCACTTAAAATATGTCCAACCGATTCGATAATAATTTCTGGATTTCTTAACATAGCTTTTTGCAAAGCTGGTAGTAGTTGACTTTTAAATTCATCATGAGATATTCTACGAAGAAGAGGTACAGCATTATGAACAACATAGAGATCTGGTTTTTTTTTACAACTAATAGTTAGTTTTATGAAAGCATCTATGGTGTTTGTCTGTAAAAGAAAAACAAATATTTATTTGCTAATGTTTGTTAAAAAATAAAAAATATTACTAATATAAAAACAGATTTTTTTAACACAAATGTTATCAAATATAAATTTACCTTTAATTTTACCACTAAATCACTTTTCTTTGCATTAACTAAATACATAGTCAGTAAACTTGCAAGAACAATTACACCATTTCCAACTTCCAGTTTCGTTAGTGTTTCTAAATACACAATATCAATACCTTTAACACTTGACCATTGGTGCGCAAGTAAAACATATACTTTATTTGTTAATTTTTTATTCATGGATGCCAAAGCTGCTGCACTCAAATTTGCTTGTGCTTCAATAAGTTTTGGTAATTCTGAATTCATATCTGAATTGCTTTTGTATCCATGCAGAACAATTAATGTTGACCATTTTAATGCAAGATACGCCGTTAAAGATGTATTCATACTACAAAAGAACTTATTATTAGTAACTTATAAATATTAATACACTATATAAAATTCAAACTTTTAAAATAAATGTATTCAAGAAACTAATATAACTACATACGTAGGAACTACATTTTTATGCCATGTAGCCTGTTCTACAATAACATTTGTCATATGTTTTATTGTAGGTATTGGTTGTTTTTTTAACAGTTCTTCGATTAAATTTTTCACGTAAGATTGGGAAGCAGTATCCTTATATCGATGTAAAGTAGAAGACATGGTTTTGCAAATTCCATTGACAATCTTCTCATTGATGCCTAAAAATACAAAAATGATATATTAATTTGAGTTAACTTTTAATAAAAAAATTAATTTTAGTTTTAACAAAAAGAATCAGATAAAAGTATCTCTAACATTCTAATATTTAAAAAAAATATTAAGCTTCAATATGATCTCAAGCTATCAATATGACCTCATAATGACGTTATTAAAAATATATATATATATGCATATTTATGATAATAATTCTATTTTTATAATTGACATTAAAACTGAGAGAAAAATTGAAAAATTAAAAATTATAGATGCAATGTATATAAAAATTGTAAGTGTCATAATAAAAAAATAACATTATTGTAAATAAGAAATAAGGGTAAACTTTGATATCATATTTTAGTAAAAAAGGAAAACATTTTTTGGAAATACTCTTCCTTTCCAAAATATACACATTTAATTTTTTTGAAAATTCATCAAAATAACTATCAAATGTAGAATTTCAAGCAAAATTTCTTTCAGTATATAAATTGTATTACTCAATATTATTTTTCTTGATGCATTAATTTCAAAATATATTTATAGGATGCAGAAAAATTTCCTCTTTTCACTAACAAATGTTTTTAATCTAAAAAGTTATAAATCTTTATCAAGATATAATTCGTATTTTCATTTCTTACCAGGATTTGACAACACATTGACGACATTTTGTAGAAGCACTCGCCGCTCGTTTTTACTGGCGGTTTGAATTCGATTCGGTAAATCTTTTAATGCTTTCGTTAACTGTAACAAAATCAATCATAAAGAATTAGTAATTACACGATAATAATATAGTTTCTGAACTTCCACGTGACAGACTCACCTCAACATCCGCCATATTTCTTCAAAAACCGGACTATCTTAAAGCGCCATCCATCATTGGCTTAAATAGCATCCAAAATATATATACTACTGAAAATTGTTATTCTTTTGAATTATGTATCTTATTTAATTAAATGTGTATTTTAATAATATAAATATGTATTTTAGGAATATATTTTAAATATATATTTTTTACTTAAAAAAAAAAAAAAATGTCAAATATTTGTTTTTACAATAATATAAATATCATTTTACTTCTATATTTCATAAAATTGATTCATGTTACATATATAAATATTATATTTTTATAAATTCAAATATTTAAGTTCATATGTAAAAAAAACATTTATGTTGGATTTATAGAATATTTGAACATTTCGAAAATAAAGAAATTGCGAATTATAATACTTATATATATATATATATATATATATATATATATATATACTTTCAAGTATTAATTATGAAATATTAATTATTTGCTATTTTATTATATATATATACGTATCTTGTATAATTAAGTAGAATATATAATTAAATAGAACATAATAATATATATGATTATTTGTTATTTATGAAAAAAATATCATTAAAAAAATATTTAGCATTGTATTATTTTTAATTATTACATATTAAGCGCTAAATAATTTTTTATACATGCTTACTTATCAATTAATGACGGCAATTAACTTATTAGTAAAATTTATAGAATATTAACAGCTGTCTAATTTAATTATATTAGGCTGCTCTAATTTTTTCAATTTTTATACGATTTTCAATTTTTATTTCAAGTTTAAACTTTTCTATGTTGGTAACATTGTTAGTCTGTTTAATATGTATTATTATGTGTGTTGACAGTGAATTTGTGTACATACATGTTTATTTATTCTTTAAAAAATTTATTGTTACAAACATAATCAACACACAAACATAAATTTTATAGTTCTAAAGGACCAATAAGACCAATTTGGCATTATTATAAAACTGACATTTGTGAATATTTAAAAAAGAATTAATTTCAACTGTTTTAAATTCAATAATTTATAATATTTTATTTTTTTATAATTTATAATATTCAATAATGTAAATAATTTTGTAGACAAAACATTTAGTATGACTGCTATACCAATTCACATTGAAGGGTGGAGTGTAGATAAGATTTTAGGTTCTGGAGGATTTGGTATTGTTGAACTTTGGACACATGAAAGTGGTAAAAAAATTGGTATGTAGTTTTTCTGTAAAGAAAATAAAACAATAATTAATATCTTAGTACTTAATATTTTATTTACCAATACTAATTAAAATAGTTATTATTTGAGTGATATAAAATGAATTCTGAAAATAATAAATATTTATTTTATGAAAACTATGTATAGCAATTAAGATATGTAAACGAGATATCAGGCAATTAAAAGAAACACAACGCAAAAGATGGATTCATGAAATACAGATAATGAAACGTTTAAAGCATCCAAATATTGTTAAAGGATTAGAGTTACCATTTAAACATCCAGATGATAAAATAGATTTACCTTTATTATGTATGGAATTTTGTAGAAAAGGTGATTTAAGAAAGGTAAATCTTAAAATATATATTATCTTTCTTTGATTAATGAAATGATATTTTTGTTTATATTATCAATATTTTGTAAACATAGATCTTAAAAAAAGGAGAAAATTGTTGTGGTGTTAATGAAAAAGAAGCAATTAATGTAATGAAAAATATTTCTTCTGCAGTAGAATATTTACATTCTAATAACATTACTCATCGTGATTTAAAACCTGAGAACATAGTTCTACAAGATGAATATAATATTGTAAGTAATATTGCTTTAAATATAGATTTTATTACATATATCATAACAAATAATAACAATTACACATATATTTATAACAATTATAAAATATATTTCAGATTTCATATAAATTAATAGATTTGGGATATGCGAAAGAACTTGGAGAAGATAGTAACTCAGGATCTTTAGTAGGTACATTAAATTATATAGCTCCAGAACTACTATGGAAATTAACATATAGTTGTTCTGTTGACTACTGGAGTTTAGGTATTCTTTTTTATGAACTTGTCACTGGAACAAGACCATTTCTGCCTAAAATGCAACATACTATGTCATGGTATATTATATAATGATGAAAAATTACATACAATTACAATATTTTCAATAACTATATTTTGTAGGATGCAACATATTAAAAATAAAAAATATGATGATATCTGTGCTTTTAAATCAGAAGGAAAGATAATTTTCGGTCAAGATATTGTTGGTCCTACAAATTTATCAAAGTAATAATCAAATCAATAGTAATGATAACAAAATAATATTAATTTTATTTATTATATTTCTTATTTCTTATTAGTAATTTCCGAAGTAAGTTGGTACAATGGTTTAAAGTTGTTTTACAATGGGATCCAAAGAAAAGAGGAAAACAACATGAAAGTGGAGTAACAAAGTTAGTGGTATTTGAATTGTTGCATTCTATTCTATCAAAACAGGTATTTTGATATAAAAATTTTCATATATTAAAATATACATTATTATTTAAAATATGAATACTTCTTTAGATAGTTTATGTGTTTGCTGCATCGATATATAAAACTAATGCATATGAAGTAGATAGTACTACTAAAATTACAGATTTACAATCTATGATTGAAAAGGATACTAATATACCAATAAATCAACAAACTTTAACAGATTACTTTGGTAAAGTTCTTATTGAAAATCAAACACCACTTTTATCACAAATTCAGGTATAATATAATGCTTTTTATTTGTTTATTATATTCTGATTAACTCTTCAACGATTAGCTTTATATATATCAAATTGTTTGATTTTTTTACATGTCGTTGTGAGATATGCTAAGACAATTTTGTAAATAATTTCTTGTCTATTTCTTTCTTGAGATATAGCATTTTTTCTGAAGACATTATCTTCATATAATAATATAAAATATTTTAGCAATAAAATATTATATTTGTAAAAATGAAAGTCATAAATGATACTCTGTCGTTAAAGAGTTAAATCTATGATGAAATAAAAAGAAAAAAACGATATATAAATTTACTTTATATGGCTTTGTTTTAATTTAAATTACTAATTTTTTCGTAGGATTCAGTTTTATTCGTTTTTAAAAATGGAAGTCCTTTAAAAGAGATCATTCCTATGCCAGTTATTCCTCTAGAAATTCAAAAAATGATAGAATTGCCAAAAAATCAATTAGATTTTGAAACATTACAAGATTATTACAAAGTAACAATATTTTTTATCAATCAAGAAATAAATTTGTTTCGACTGTTTTTTTTTGCCTTAACTATAAAAGTGTAAGTGTTTTACATTATTAATTTTTTAATCACATTGTAATCTGCCAATTCATATATAAAATTAATATTAGTTTATTTTAAAATTTCATTTACGTATAAAATCAATATTTCAGCGATTTGGTAATCACAAGATTTGATACATTTAATAAAGATATGACAAATATATTAATAAATATAAATAAGCTTTTAAATGAGCTATCTACAATTCGTAATAAATGGAAGAAAGGATCTATAGATAAGGAGAAGCTAACAGCTTTGGAAATTAATTATGAAAAGGTTACTAAACTTGTTAAGGCCGCTGATCAAATAAAATTAAAATTTGATTTACTAATACAAGAAAGCAGTAAATTAAATGATGCAGTGAAATCTGTTGATTACATTAAAGATATGTTTGAAATGTAAGGAATATTAAAAATAGGCGAATTTTGGTACTATACAAGAATGAAAAATTTTTTTTACAACACGATTATACACATTCTAAGGAATAAAAAGTTTAATAATTTGCAATAATGATTTATTGATTAAATAATTATTCAGAAAATTACACAAATGATTATTTAAAAACATAGCAATAAATGGACATTTAAAAATAATTAATAATACAAATTAATGTGTAAATAATTAGAAACAAGCAATTGAAATAATTGTTTATTCTGATTTATTCTTAAACTTATAAAAAAAACTTTTTGTTCTCAATTTATACTAAAATTTGCCATGTATTTTTAATATTATTCTTTTTTTTGCTTTTATGTTTTGAAAAAATATATACAATATTATGTTTAAATTTTGGACAGATATAATAAAGTCACAGAAATTTATGAATTACATAGAGATGAATATTCTCATAAAGGTACAAGACCAACAGACATAGTAAAATTAATTTTTGAATTCTTAAAAATACAAGGAGCACAATTTCGCAATATTTTTGTAATTATAAAGTATGCATATTGTCAATAAATATATTATGTATTAAATTATAATTAATGTACCTTATATTGATATAATTAATATTTTCAGACAAGTAGCGAAATTAGAATCAGAACTACGAACATTGGAAATGATTTTTAATTCAGTTATTGCTATGGAGAGAGTGTACTGTGAAGAACTTCAAAATATAACACAACAGTCTCTTAATAATATCTCTAATGAAAAATGTTTAAAAAATGAAACTACAAACATTCTATCAAATATAGAAATGTCAAATGAATTTAATAGTAATCAACCTTTAAATATATCTAATGCTAAACATCAAGAAATGATAGATATGAGACAAAATGATGTGATATATGATAACTTAGTAATACGTTATACGTATGTTTCATTACGACTTTCATTTTAAAAAATAAGTATATCTGAAATGAAAGCATAAATATATTTTTATTTTTTATTTTGGCAGATTGGACAATCTTTTAATGGAAATGCAAAATAGGTATATGGAACTACTTAGTTTAGAACCATAAATATATATTGGAAAATGTAAGTATAACAGTGTTTGATTTTTAAAATTTTATCATTAAATAATATTTTATTATTTTTAGATTAAGATATTTCTATAAAATATATTTTTAGAAATTTATTTAATTATTTATGACTGCAGCATATCATGATGTTATTGTTGTGTGATTCTTGATGTTCTTGGAATATAATGTCGTACACCCCATTTAATATTAGCATCTTTGTCCGTTTTGAGATATGTATAAACAGGACCATTTATTATATTTTTCTGTTTTATTTTCCATCCAATATTATTTGATGATATTGAATAATCTGCAAACAATTATTTATCAATATAAAAGATATTAAAAATATTTTATTAAACTAACACAAAATTTTATTTTATGTGCTGGTTTAAAATTGGCTGTGAACAAAAGGCATGATAATAATATATAAATATGTAATATATACAGTGCCATTAAATAGTTCATCTTTAAGACAAATAATAAAGTTTTTCTGTAAAGTATCATATGTTATGCAAAAATAATAAATAATTTTTTCAAGATATTTTATATTTATATTTCCACATACATGACACTTTATGTGAAATCTTTAGTATTTACGTTTATGATTAATATGAAGTAATTCAATATATATATATAACATATATTTATGTATATATATCGCATACGTACGATGAAAGTGATACAGTTTGAAATAATGTTTTCTAGAAGAAACAAAACAATGTAATTCAAAATATAATGTAATTAAATACTCATTTGTTCATAATAATAATCAGGATAAAACGTAATAAAATATATTTATAGAATATAACACACTGTCATATGAATTAGGAAGAACATCATAATTGTTCTTTATCTGCTAAATTATAAAAGTGAATAAGATTTTCATAATTAGTTAAGAAAAATCTTATAATAATAATTCTAAAATTGTTTTTTGGGTTGTATCACTTTTATCGCTAAGTTTATGACATGATTAATACATTTTTTATTTTTTCTTTATACATTCTAAGTTGTAAGATTATTTTAATAAATAATAAAATTTAATAAATTTGAAAATAATGTACATTTAAATAAAATTATCAAGAATTTGTTTTAAATATTATTTAACGTACCTACTTTAAACATTACACAGAGGAATAAGTATACAAAAATACTTTGTAACATCTATAACAGAATTAATTCTTATATATATCATATATTATACATATACACACACACATACATAAAAATATGGATATATTTATGATTAATTTGTAATTAAACTATACTCACAAAGATACTTAAAACTTTACGATTCATTGTTATCAATACGGAAGTAGGACAATGACTATTTTATAAGAAAACTATACCAGTAGTTTTTATACTTTTACATTTAATAAAAAATTACACGGTTGAATGAATATGTAAGAGATAAATGTTTTGTTACACTTTCCCTTGTTTTCAATTCTTTCACATTTGCAATTATTATTATTTTTTTAAAATCGATATATTAGAATGTAATAATTAATATACATGAAAAAACCATATTATATTTTAAAATTTATTTTATTAAAAAAACTGTATATACATCCTAAACTGAGGATTAAACAACAACGTTAAAATAAATATGATTTTCATTTACTATTACTTTCTGTTCACTGAAAAACCTTACACACTATACTATTTTTCTAGATTGTCCACATACATTAACAATTATGCAATTTCACGTATAAAAGTTCATTGTACATTAACTTGACAGGTAAAAAAAGAGGAAAATGCGAACTTCTTTAATATCTATTTATCAAATCTTCCACGAGAAATAGATATTATTCATTGTCACTGATATCTTCATCAGTTGTATACTCGGAATGTTCATCAGCTGCATCTACATCTTCTGCAGTTTCTTCATCTGAAATATCCCATTGAGGATGTTCTGTGGGTACTTCTGGTGCTTCTTTCACATCCAACTATAAACAAATATTTTTATAATGATTATAAGATAACTATAAGATAATAATACTGTGATTTTTGTTTGCATTATGTGTAAGATAACAATAATACTGTAATTTTTGTTTGCATTATGTAAA
Organism: Heterotrigona itama; assembly: GCA_903986555.1. Taxonomy (NCBI): domain Eukaryota; kingdom Metazoa; phylum Arthropoda; class Insecta; order Hymenoptera; family Apidae; genus Heterotrigona; species Heterotrigona itama. Next base: position 77,303 of record CAJDYZ010008057.1, read on the forward strand.
TAAAATTTCACACACCTTAATATCTTGAGCTTGATCAAAGCCAAGATAGGAATCACTACGTAAACAAACAGTAAATGTATAAACACCTGGCCATCGAGGCGCTGTAAATTTTAACTGAACTTCTTCAAAGTGTGCTAACGATGTAACATAAATAGGAGTTGTTAGTAAAGTTTGACTCTTGCGATCACAGATGTAAACCCACCAGTATTCTTGTTTCACATCCGGAAAGAGTGGACAATGTACTTCATGTGATATATTACTCCTTCCTTCCAAAACTTTTTCTCTTTTTGAAATTCTTTGTTGAAATCTATTTATAAAAATATTAATTGTAATTGAAATTATTATTATATAGAATTTTCCAGATATTATAACTTCACTGATGGATTCAGCACATTAAAATGAAAAAATTTATATAATCATATTATATCCAATATTACCTATTTCTAAGATACAATTCCTGTTTTCCAATAATTCTTTTGACAAACTGAGTTCTTTATTTAATTCTATAGAATGTTTGATACATCAGATACAATTTTATAAAAAAACATTCTACAACATTTTGTATAAAAATTGTATAAAAGTTCTCTCGTAATGTTTCTAAATCGCAGTACATATATCAAGTACTTGATAGAATCTTGTTAAACTTTACATTTTATAATATTAATAATAGTAACAGATTATAAAAATGTAAAAACATTTAAAACAACAAGAACAAGTTAAAATGTCAATAGTGAGACATCTATATAGAAGCTTGTATTTAAATCAAAAGTGGAAAATGTACTTCAAAGTGGTTAATGAACAATTTCTGTAAAGATATGTAAACAACAAATACAATATAAAAATGACTGAAAACAAGATTGTATCGCGCATATGTTTATCTTTTTTTCTTATTTTAATATCCTAAATTGAGCAGTGACTTTACGCCCACATATTCTGGAATAAATTATTATCAAGAAAATATTTTACCTCTCCCATTCTGTATCATCATCATCTATGGATACATCTTTCTTTTCATGATTATCTTCGTCATTACTTCTGTCACTATCAACGTCACTATCGCTGACATCAGATAATTTATCTTTGGAAGACTCTTTTTCTATCTTATCTTCTTTCTTTTTTGCATTAGAAGTATTCGTTTGTTGAGCATTATTGCTAGACTGAAGTTGAGTCTGAGCATTTTTTGTAGAAGCAAATTTTTTACTAGTACCTTTCTTGTGAGATTTTTTTTGACCTTTTTTTTGTCTAAGCCATGCTGGCTTCTTTACAGACTGGTTCTGTTCTTCTGATACTTCATCAGGAGCTTCATTGTTTATTTTGCTGTCATCAATCATTGTTTGTTCTTTAATAGAATCATCTCCAAATAAATGTTTCATATCTTTACGAGTTAATGATACTGTTACAGTCACAATAGCACCAGCAGTATAAACAGTTGGATTTTCATCATCAATTACTGTAAAATATATTTCATTTCATTATTAAATGTATACATTATATACATTATATACATTATATACATATATAATATATAATAAATATATAAGTATAGGAAATATTAAATAACTTTTACCTTCAGATCGTACTTTAAATTCTATATATGGCATACTTCCAAGAACTTTCATTACATCTTCATATTGACTATCTGATAAATGTCTAAGAATCAGTCTTCTCTCGTCTCCTTTTAATTGTGCAAATTGTTGAAGACTTTTGATTTGATGCTGATAATACAAGTTCAATTAATTTTTAATTATAATAAAATATAATTATTCTACATTAAATTAAAGTATTTTAAATAGTAAGATAAATGAATGATACCTTTTTTGGTAAGAAACATTTTAAATTATCTTCAGTTATATGCGGCAATTGTAAAAGAGGATTTTTAAATTCCCAAAAGCCTTGCACTATCATTGCACATAATTTCATACAATTTTCTACAGTTTTTATAGTTGGTAAACGTGGAACTATAATGAAATATTGATCAAATTATAATTTTTAAACATGCATTGCTATTATAAAATGTAGGATAAGTAAACCTAACTTATAATTTATAGCATACATATATACCTCTTCTAGCATAAGCTAATAAAATCACTCGATTAACACAAGTTACCATTTCTTGAATTAAATATGGACATTTTTTTACTATATATTGTCTATCTTTTTCTAATGTTTCTGGATTTAATGATATACGAGATAAATGTGCATGAATTAAAGCTCTAGCTTTAATTGAATACGAGTCACATAATGGTGTTGCCTTGTTTTTTGCACCTATATCTGGTAGCTGCTTAATAAGCTGAAAATAAAAAAAAAAAAAAAATACAAAATCTAGAATTACCTTAAGCTATCAATTTCTTCAGACAAAGAAATTTTTAATTTCAAAGTAAACAATAAAAGCCATATGCCACTTGTTTTACTTCTAGTATAAAATTGTATTAAACCTAACAAAAAAATCGTACATTACAATAAAACGAATTGAATTATAATTATAATTGTAAAAATGACTAAAACATAGTATATATCTTACCGAATAAACCTCTTCACTATCTGTATACCTCTCAACTATTTCTGCATTTCGTTTCTTATGAAATTCAAACGAAGCAGCAAGAATCATAATAACTCTTTTTAATGACATTGAAGGATATTTAATGAAAAAAATATAATATAATTGAGTAGTTGCTAACAATACCTAAAAACCAATGAAAGATTAGGCTTTATTAATATTCATTTGATTAATATTTAATGGTACATGTATTGTAAATTAGATGTATTTACTTGATCACCAGTATAACGAATACTTTTATACCACCACATGCCGACAGCTGTTGGTAAAACAAACATGAAAACCAGTGAATAGAATCCTAAAACCCAAACTGAATTTTCTTTTTCAACTATCCAAGAAGGTAAAGCAATCCCAAAACTCATTGCTCCTGGGCCATCTGGATTTCCATATTTTTCCCAATTTTTCCGTGCTTCTTCATCCGTTAAGGCTTGATAAGCTATTTGTGTATATCAAAATAAACATTTTCTTTTTAATACCATTTTTATAATATATTTTATTATTTTTATTTTATATTATATTATTGCATTACTATTAATCCCTTAAGTGATTAATTTGTAACAATGATAATTATCTGCTTATATATGGATGATGAATAAATTTCTCTTGTTAGTACTGTACATCATTTTCCAGAGATGATTTTAAAAAATGAAAAGAAATTTTATAAAAGAAAAAAATGATCTTCCAAATGAAGAAAAGAAGCTATATTGGTGCTACATTACATGCAATTGATACCAAAAAAGATGACAACGAATCAATAAAAACGAATCAATGGGAAAATATATTATTGAAAAGATTGCACAATCAAATTATGTATTCTATATTCGCAAACATATAGATAAACTGAATTTCATTATAATAAAATGGACATATGTTAAAATCAAATATTCAAAATATCATTTTAGATTCTTTTTTAAATTAAAAAATTATTATTTATTTCTCATCTTTACTCTTCTTGCCTTAGATATTTTCTCAATTAATTAATGATAATAACAATAATAGTAGTAATACAACAACAATAATAATAAAGAGAAAGTAAGTATTTTTTAAATCATTCCATTTACTTTTGCAATTCATTAATTTGCTATTCATTTAAGAGATTAATCACATAATTTTTTATCATTTTATGTTTATCTTAACCTTTAGTTAATCTCATAAAAGCTTTTTCATTTCCAGTTTCTTTATCAGGATGAAGAATTAAAGATAATTTGCGATATGCTTTCTTAATGTCGCTTTGAGATGAACTCTATAAATAATAATAATATTACATGTCTTGAATAGCTAAAGCATATATTTTTAATTGAATTAATTGTACTTACAGAAGAAACGCCAAGTATTTCAAATGGATCAAAATTAGCCATTTCATAATCAAATTGCGATACCTTATATGTCAAAAAAATAAGAACTACCCATCCAAGAATGATAAGAAATTTGCTACAATGAAATAAACATATAACATTTTTTAAAAATCTAAAATTTATATAGTAAGTTATAAAGTAAAATAAAATATATCTTTAATACTTAAACATAAAAGTAAAATATATCTTTAATACTTAAACATAATTACTCAAATAATGCTTTGGTTTCTTTCCATGGTTTATTAAGTCGTAGGATAATTTTCTTCTTTTTACATCCATCACATTGACACTCTTTTGCCTCTTGATCTGGATCTATTTATATTAATAATAATGTGGAATATTAATCATACCACAATAATACATAATCAGTTACACGAAAAAAAATTTAATTTTCTTTAATATTAAGTTTTTACATCATTGAGAAAAGAATATTTATAAAATTTTATATAACGAAAATTTATTTAAAATAACATAACAATTTATCTGAAATTGTTAAGGATAAAAACAATGTAATTATAACAATTGTTATAAATTATAATAATTTATCTACATAATTTTTTATTTGAATATTATTTGCTTTTAAAATCAACAAAATATTTAAATGATTATTGAATATTTAAATGACTTTTTTTCTATAAAAATTACTAAATACTAAGCAGAAAATCAACAAATTAATAAATATTGCACTTTGTTATTGAAGTTATTAAAAAATTAATGAAAATTAATGCAATATTCGCAATTAAGTTCTGATTAATCTTTTTCAACAATATTATGAATTAAATCAAACAATAAAAAGAGTGAGTGTAAAACATAATGTAAACTTATATAAATCAATTATGATTTAAAAAAAAATATGCACTAACATAGAACGTTGTTGCAGTATCATTTATTTTTTATATTAATCTAAATAGATTCGTCTAAAACTAACCTTGTTTAGGGCAACGTGGCCAGAAATAATATGTCACAGGTATTTGAAGAAGTGCCGAAAATGATAGCAAAAAGTAGAAAAATGTCCCACCACTTTCGTCGTATTGAAATTTTTGGCCGCTCATAGCTCATTAAGTAATAATCTTTAAGTATAATATTTAAGTACATTCATTACTAAATACCACTTTAAATTCACGGTACCATTCACTATACAGTACAGTTACGGAGTTGTCGTCGTCAAGACTGCCAACTCAGCACCGAATGTTATTAGTTTAGGTCTGACGTGCAATTGGCGGTGTTAATTACGTTTATACGAATCTAATAAAAAGGTTAAGAAATACTTTCAAAAACAAAAACGATAAAATTTGTTAATAAACGATATGTCGTCCGCACTGTAAAGCTGCAAATTGCTTTGCTATCTCTAAATGAACTTAGAATACGCCATCGCGTAGTTTTGCAATTTTGTTGCACTCTGACCGTGAACAACGTCACTAATGCCAACGTCATGCAAATATTAACTGTAAACAAATCTTGAATCGATATCAAAATCGATAAATATATCGATTTTATAAATATAAATTTACGAATAGAGAACCGCTAATTCTTTTGTCTTATATATAAATAAATAAATAAATAAATAAATAAATATATATATGTTCTTGTAAATATGAACTTAAAAATAAAATAAAAATATATATTATTAACTACAATATCACGTGGAGAAATCACGTGTAAATATATACTAAATATTTTAATAATATTAATTTATAAATTATTTATACATAATTCGAAAATGAAAAGTCACTGTTATATAATTGAAAATCAACGTATTAAATGAATTTTACGAATGAAATTTTTCTAATTTTGTTAAACATTTTATTTTAAAATTATTTTGATTTATTTCTGTTATATTTAGATTTGTTTTATAAAAAATTTTCCTTATTACTCGAGCTAATTTATTAATATCAATTATCAACTGATATAATTTAAAATTGAAATTATATGAATTTACTATGTTTGCCGAGATATGTATGTATACTATACTCTAATGCCTAAGTTGATGAATGTGTCCAACTGTGCTTGTAACACTCTGATTAATGGTTCTGTTTGGATTGGTTTATTTACAAATACTGCCAATGTATGGTTTCGTTTGACAATAAGACTATAATATTTATGATATATATTAATTATGTATAAACGCACGAAAAAATTGTGATATTTAGCTTTGATAACTCTTATATTAAATTTCTAAGGTATGTCATATTTAATGGTTAGGTTAAATACATTTTAAAATGTAAGTGGTTATCAATTATGCATAGTAAAATACAATAAATTTTGTAATAAGAAATCACAGAGAAATATATTTTTTCGTTATAATATATTATTTTTTCAATAATTTTATTATCGTTAATATGCTTATTACCATATCAAAGCTATTTTTATCATTTATATTGCTCGAATTATATTTGATCGAAAATTTCCTTTTTTTTAATGTTTTTGAAACATTATATTTTATACTTGATTTTATATTTTATTTTGATGAAATGTATATATTACTTTGACACATGTTTATTAATGATTTTAGATTTAATAGATGATTGTAATATAAATTGTTGATAGATCTTTTTTAAATTGTTAATAGATCTTTTTTATAGGATTAATACATCTTTGTATTGAAATCAACAATGTCTGAGAAAAGTATAATTGAATGGACGCAAAAAGATGTGACAAGATGGCTTAGCGAAACTGGACATGAAAAATTTATCGGTTCATTTCTTGATCAGGAAATTGATGGAAAGGTGCTCTTAACTTTAAAAGAAGATGATTTAAAGTTAATATCCAGAAACTTACAGACAATTGGTGATATGAAAAGATTATATATTAATATAAAACAATTACAAAGGGATAATATGGCAGTATTATTTGAATTAGGATATATTGATATATTTCCTCCATCAAATTTTTATAGTCACCATAAACATGAAGTAAGAAGGAAAGTTTTAAATATTTAATATTTAAAATTTTATATATATATTTTTTAAATATATGAAATGTGATAATAAAATAATATTAGTTTTGTTGACAGTAACTAAAACCAAAAATTTATTTTTTTTTCTAATAAACAGATGCCTAGTAGTGGTACAAACAATGAAGGTTCTATTGAACATGAATTTTATTCAGCATCTGTATCAGAAGATGGTCATGCATCACATTTGCCACCTGAAATTTGGAAAGCTTTCATTAGTTTGGCATATTTATTTATTGTTACATGGATTACTGCCTTTGTGATGGTCATTGTTCATGATAGAGTGCCTGATATGAAAAAATATCCTCCGTTACCTGATATATTTTTAGATAATGTTCCACATATTCCTTGGGCATTTGATATGTGTGAAGTTACTGGAACTATACTTTTTGCAATATGGCTCATTGTACTAATTTTTCACAAATATAGGTAAAAACGTATAATAAATGTTATTACTATTTGAAATTAATTAATTCGTAAAATTGATCTTTTCAAAAATATTTAATAAATTTTTGTTAATGCAGATTTATTTTATTACGAAGATTTTTTGCTTTATCTGGTACAGTCTTCCTGTTAAGATGCGTTACAATGCTTATTACTTCCTTGTCAGTACCAGGCGCACATTTGCAATGTCAACCACGGAAGGTTCCCGAAGATTGGACAAAGTACAAATATTTTATTGTTTAAAATAGGCAATATGAAAATCAATTGTATTAATATTATTTTTATTTTATAGTTCTGCATACGTAGAGTTATACAATAAGATTGCTATGGCTTATGTCATATGGCGTGGTGCTGGTATGTCGATTCAAGGTGTTAGGACCTGTGGTGATTATATGTTTAGTGGACATACTGTCGCCTTAACTATGTTAAATTTTTTCATTACAGAATGTAAGTATTAGTATGTATTTAAACAAATAGATTATGGATAATATATAATATAATATATATATTATAATATTTTATTTTTTATTTTCCAGATACCCCACGACAATTGTATTTCTTACATACCTTTACATGGATGCTCAATATGTTTGGTATATTTTTTATCTTAGCAGCACACGAACATTATTCCATCGATGTTTTTGTAGCTTTCTATATCACATCACGATTGTTTCTTTATTATCATACTCTAGCAAATAATCAAGCATTGATGCAACGTGATTCAAATAGAACTAGAATTTGGTTTCCATTATTTAGTTTTTTTGAATCTTCTGTCGATGGTATCGTTCCAAATGAGTATGAATCTCCGTCTCTAATCATTTGTAATCTAGCATGTACAGGAAAAGATATATGGCATTTGGTTCGATCCTCAATTTGCTTCCGTAAATCATGGCGCAATTTAAACGGCAGAGTAAAGAATAGCACAAAAAAGGAGCACTAACCAATTCATAAGTTGCTTCAGTTTTATATTTCTTGATAATAGACTTTTGAGAATATTAATTTTATGTGACAATTCTCTTTATACTATTTAAATAACAAAACAAATTAATAAGTATTTATTTTTGGAAGTCAAATTATTATAGTTAGTAAAATGTCCATTATCAAAAGAAGTTTATACGATTTATTTATCTGTAATTTTTATAAAATGATTATCCATAATAGTTCATTTGAACTCTTGCCTTCCAAAAGAAATTCTAACTATTAAAGTATTATATTATTATCATATTTAACTTTTAGAATTTTTATTCAATTTTATTTTCATTGTTTCTTAAATTTAACAGTTAGACATGTTATATTTTTCTTTATTGTTATTATAAAAAGTTTGTTTTCTTTTTAACTATATAAAAGTAAATTTAATAAGTAATAAAGATTTCAAATTATTTATACTTTAATACTATATTTTTTTTAATTGTTGACATTTATGATTATGTCCAATATGTAAATTAAAATTGCAAATTTATGAAAGTCATTTATGAAATCTTAAATAAATTGCAAGTAAAAATGCTAACAATTCGATATAAAAGTGTATTCGTTTATTTCATAATTTTTGACATATTTCATAGGTTTTGAAGAAATAAAAAATTTAATAATACAGTACTATCTAGAAGTATAAGTGCTGTATAAAGATAGAATAGATTTTTCCACTTTTACTTCATATATATTTTTTACTAAAATTAAATGTAAGCGAAGAGATTTTATTGGTGATTCTATTTTAACAGCTATTACGTATTCTTCTCTGATCGTGACCATTCGTTTCTAATTTTACGTATCTTTATAAATTGAAGTAACGAAAAATGATTACGCATGACCAAAATATAATTAATCATACGACGGTCATGATCAGATATGTGTATATATTATATATGCGATTGAAGTACATTAATAATAACGCTATTCTTTATGCTATAATTTAAGTGAAGTACAATTAAATGAATATTAAACTTTTCGCAAGAATTAATCAATAAGAGGCTATGTATACAGTGATCCATAATATGTATTTATATTTGTTATAAATAGAATGTACGATTATTTAGATGATTCTTAAAAGAGGCTTTTAATGTTACGCTATCGAAGAATGATTAGCACAATAATAGAAAAAAAGTTATACATATTAATATTTGTATATATAATTGTTGTATTCTACCATTTTATATTAAGTTAATGAAATTATTTTTCTATATTGTTTTGTTATAAATACTTTTTATATATTTTTGTTTAATCAATAGGAGCACATTCTACAAGTGTAATATCGTATAATATACTTATGATACAATTATAATTATCTATTACAAACTTTTGTAAATACAATATAAATATTTTAAATATTTAAAAATTATTTTTAAAATTAATATCCGAAGGTGCTAATTTTATCGTAAATAAAAAGATGTAACAAATAACATTTTTCACAATGTATTCTTTCAAAAATATTTAATATTCACAGAAAAGAAATAACATGCACTACCTCGATTTTAATCTTTTTTGTATAAGCTAGTAGATAATAAATTATATGTATATGTATGATAATAATAATCTCTTATAGAGTTTTGTCAGAAATAGTAACGTCTACGTAACTGTACTGTTCCTATAATTAAACCATCGTGTCAGTGTACAGACCGTCATAGTTTCAGAGTCTTAATGACGAAGTTCTGAAGTAATCCTATCACGTATCCAGTGTTTTACGCATTAACTTTTTATTCTCCTTTGAAAATTACAAAATTAATAAAATATGTGTGAAGTGAATTAAAATATGCTGCACTCTCTTTAATTTTATTCCCATTATTTTCATACTACATTATCTTCTTCTACATCGTATGTTACGGGTATGTATCATGATAAATTTCTTTGTAATATTTGAAAGGAATTTTGAAATAAGTAAGTTTCAAGTGAAATGAAATATCTACTATTTTACTTCAATATCTATCTTAAAATAATTCAAATATAAAAATACAAAAATATTTTATTTCTAATATAACTAAAAAAAAAAAAAAAA
>CAJDYZ010008057.1:94757-107260 GCA_903986555.1 Heterotrigona itama
TTTGCCGCGAGGGATCATTTGACCCCTTATGGTAAGATAGGTATATGTAAAATGCCGGTACGTTTAGTGTTAATAAAATTTCAGCAGAGTGTCCGGTATTCTAATCTTCAAACATTGTCAGTGTGCTCTATAAATAAAAATAAGACTGAAATCTCATGTAAAAAAAATTTACAAATAATTCATTATAAAGTTATAATAAATATATGAAACGTATATTTACATTTTGTAGTCAGTCCCCTTTTAATTTTATATAAAATTGATATCGTAATTATTATTGAATTTATTGTGAAAATTGGATGATTTGGTTGATGGAGCATTCAAAAATAATGACTTTGCTTTTTCATAAGTAAAACTCTAATAATGTAAGGTCTAGGAAATCAGTAGATTGATTCTTCTCGACTAATCCATCGTTGAAATTAATATAGATCGTATTCACACTTTTTGTTATGAAGTATTTATTAACCTTTCGCTACGTGATATTTTAGTTTCATTTTTACATATAGAATACACTGGTAAAGTTTGAATATTAAAATACTAAATTAAAGAAAATTGTGTAAATTATTTTTTTTTTTTTTTGAAAGCTTTTTCGCTAAGCATGTTCTACACTTTTAACAATTCTATATCTATCAGCGATTATTCATATTCATATTGTATAAAATATATCAATATTGTATATTTATATTTCAGAATGAGGTTCGGTATTTTTTTAAACATTACACTTGATGAAGGTTTGTGCTTATAATTATTTTACACATTATTTTACTATTAAACAGAAGAGATAATTTTAGCCAAGATAAAAGATTTTAGATCGATTAAATACCTATTAATTACTATGCGTTGCGTTTTCTCTGGTAATTAAGCAAGTTTCGTAGATGGAAAGTATGGCGCAAAATGTGTCAATAAGAATCACTGTACGTAACATGATATAGAATTTAAGTCACATATTGTCACATATAGAATGATGAAAGGATTATTTATAGTCTATACAGTAGACACAGTTGTAGCTATTAGCACCGTGCTGTATAGTTCTACGGTGTTATATTTTATTACAAAACAGCATTATATTTACAGATGTAATTTGTATTTAAATCAACAATTTTATTCATGTGTACTGGTCGTTTCGATAAAATTCAGTAATAAAAAACTAACAAAGAAAGTTAGTTATTTTAAACTAACAAAGAAAAGGAAAAGAAGTACAAATTCCAAGTAAACGTTATTGGGTTATAATAGCTTGTAAATCTAGACTAGATTTAGCCTCAAGGTGAAGTAATATTTTTTTCATAATAAAAAAGTATTTTTTTTACACTAAAATGGATAAATCGATACATCGATGAGTAATATTCCATTGGAGTAATTTTCAAATGATATAGTGATGCGTAAATTTTGTTTCTGATAATGAAAGACTATGAGCAAACGTATTTGAAAAACGTTTATAGCGTTTCGATTAGTGGTTATTTAGAGAGAATTAACAAGTAATCCGCACTATGATCTTCGAAAGATGGGACTATTTTTGCTATCATAAAAAAAGATTCAGATCAGTTCTGTCCATTTCAATTGTTTTGTTTCCTAACAACTGATATTTTAAATCATGCAATTTTCGTGAAGTAAACAGTTGTTTCGTTTTATACGAAAGCTTATATTTTAAATCGTGCAATTTTCATAAAACAATTGTTTTATTCCTTTAGAAGTGATATCTTAAGTCATACAATTTTTCTTGAAATAAAAATATTTTACATAAAATTACAGGTAGACCGAAACTTCATGCGGGTAATATCTAAAAGATTTTAACTTACATCAGAAATTTAATGTTTTCATACCAAAGACGAACATTAATAGACAGTGATTTCTTGATCATCTGTATTATTTCAATGTAAAAGACGAAGAGAATACTAAACTACATTAAGAATGGGAAATCAAAGGTTCTAAACAAAGTAACAATTTACGTGATCAAAGATCGTCAATGAATATTCCTATTTTCTTTGATGATTATCAAGGTAGACAAGAACGTCGAGTGCGTACAGTTAACAACGGATATGATAAAGACTGTCCTTTTAATTGAGCTGTAATTTGTAAGAGATAAGCTTTCCCTGGCTGTAGCCTCTTAAGAGTGAACGGAAGCGCTCGATCTTTCGGTGGACTCCGTTTCTCTTCGCAGACCTCGAAAGTGTATTCAGAACGTCGTCGACGATGAAGACCACATTGGTCTGGAATTGTCGTCATGCTAGCCAACGATGAGCTGCTTTTTAATTCACGTACGAGGATGCAATATTTTGCGGAGCCTGCTGATTCAACCCCTACTGTCACCTCGTGGCAAGTTCTTAAGGATCTATATTCACGTGGCGCACTTTTCGATGGTATCTAAACAAAATGTTTAGTAATTTATACAGTGTACGGCTGAACTGAACCAATAACAATGAAAAATCACTGCTATAACTTTGTAAAAGAAAATTACATAACAATTTGTTCTTATTTTACAGCACAGGATCTCTATTTTAACAGTGCTGAGTTTATTTCTTTCAAAGATGATTTTGCATTATATAATGAACAGGATAGCGAGGATACTTCTTTTTCGAAAGAGTTGTAAAAATTCAAACATCCACGAGAACATTGAAAAATTTTTTTTCGTGACTAGATCATTTTGAGAAATGAGATTTTCTCTTTACAACGAGCACTTGGAATTCGCCATGCAATTTTTTTTTACTATTTTATCGAACTTTGAATATTAGGATTCAAAAACTAACATTTCGTCATTTAATCCTGGTTTAAAGTTCAATAAAATGATGAAAAAAAATCGTGTAGATTTCAAGAGGTTCTAAAGAAGAGATTTCAATCTTCAAGATAATAGTGGATTTAATAAGAAAAAAATTTTTTTATTGCCTTTAGAGATGTTTGAATTTTCGTAATTTTCGAAAAATATTATTATTTTTCTATCTCTCTCTTCTATATGACATGAAATCATCTTTAGGTAAAGCATTTTGTTTACAAATTTATAAATGTATTTAGAAATATAAATTATCGATAATTTTTCATCGTTATTGAATCAATTATACTCTTCATGTCTATTTTTATTTTTATAATTAAATATCTTATGGATTTAAATATTATTTTTTTCAAGGCTTCTGTGCAAACTAATTTATAAATATTAGTGAATTACAAATTGTAGATTGTAGATTTCTATTTCAGAAATACATTATAACTTTATAAGTTAAATTATTAATATCTTCAATATGTTTCAATTATTTATTATAGTAAGTTGTTTATTATAAGTTATAGAAATTTACTTGTAACGTTTTTTACAAATATTTTTATTAAAGGCTTAGCTTTAAAACAACGCTGTTTTATTTTCGGATATACATGATACTATGGAGTTGTGGGCAATCCAAAACGAAATTTCTATGTTATAAACATTGTTTTCACAGAAACGATATTTTCACAAAATTTCTTCTTCATATTTTTTTATATCATCTTAAGAAAAGATGATTATAGCATTTTGTTTTCATTTAGGAAAAGGAAATCAAAATAAGAAAAGTTATTTTGAACAATGTGCAAAATATATATATACACTAGTCACTATATAGTTTTTAATGAAATAATAATTTATTTTATCTTAAGACGACTATACAATTATTGCGCGATTGCAATAATTGTGTTTATTATTGAAATGATTCAAATTTCTTTTATTATTTAATTTATCAAAATAATTTAAATTATGTATTAGTTTATGTATTAATGCATATTATGTATGTTAATAGATATTACTTTACGAGATAATAAGAATAATTTAATTATTTGCAGTTTTAAGTTTTCACATTTGCTTATTTTTCATTTCATATATATACTTATGTAATCCATATGTTTGTATCCCTATTTTTAAAATTTTTCTTCTATTAAAAAATCCCATAAAACTAAGCTTCAATCTATTCTTGTAGATTTCTATCAAATTAAAAAATTATTAGGGAATTACTAAATTCATTAAATATTATTAAATATTTTTACAGAGACGTAATTGTTGTATTAAGTTTTGCTTTCATATAAGTTTCTAATCGATTCAACAATTTAAATTAATTTTGTGTGTTGTACTATGGAATATCAGTAGAACAGGGATGTAAACTATCAGACATGTATTGTTAAGTTTAAAGTTTACTATCTACCACTTAAATTGTTTAACTACGTTCGTTCATGTATCTCAGAAACTAAGGATACTGTGATTGATATCAAAGTAGATTGATATCAATAAATAACTCAAAAATTTTTATTCTTCGTTTTCATCTTGTTTTGGTTTGTAGAAGATCCCTTAAATTTTCTAACACCTGTTGTTTTGGATTCTGAGAGAATTTCTTTTTATAGATATAAATTTTTTGATGACTCTTGGGTGAAAGAGTAGAATAAAAAATTAACATAACTTAGAAGGTAATTGCAGCTTAATTGTGACTACTAAAATAATTATTTTACTTTTTTTTATGTTCACATCATTGGCAATGCGTGCTACTATTTAGAGAATTTAGAAATATTACGCATTGTTGCTATTTTTATTAAATTTTTAGCGTGATTAGAGAACAATTTTACGCTAATTTTATTCAGTATATATTAATTTATATAAAATACCTGTGGATATATCGCAGACGATTCTTGAGTAGCTAATACTTTAATGGCAGATACTCGTACTAATTCTTGTGGTGTAGCGGATATCCGTAATGTGTATGTTTTCCCTGAAGTTAAAGGTGGTACCCTTAATGATGCATATCCTACCACTTCTTTCTCCTACAAATGTAAATTACAAAATGTAAATAAAATAAAATTCTACTCAATAAAAAATTTGGATAACACTGCTGCTTTTTAGAGAACCAATCTATCTACATCCATAGATTTACGAATAATTAATTGTTTTATAATCATATAATTATATAATTTGGTATAACAGTCATATGATTGCTTTCATTACATTATGTAATAGAGTTACAATGGCATGTACATTATACAAATCATTTAAATTATTATTATTGTATGAAAAATTATTTAATTTAAAGAGTCTGTTTAGAATTATTAAAACAGATACAGTTTTTATTTTTGGAAAATTAGAAATGAATAATAAATGAAATTAAATTATAATGTAATTTTTATGAAATATTTTTTCTTCCTGATTCCATGCGAAGAATTAATATATTTATATTAATCTAATTCAACTCATTGTCAGTAATTGACAAGGTTAAATTGGGTTCCAGAAGTTTTCATGCATCTCGAAAACATTTTAACTTTAAATCGTGAAAATTAAAGTATGAAAGTAAGATTAATTACATAAATAAAACACGACAAATGAATTTAATAAATTAACTGTTTAATATAATTAATTATTTAAAACTGTGATTGTATTAATAGATATTTAATATTATTAAATATTGTTTGAGACAGCAATATAAAAATTCATTTTTTTGATTTACATGTAGTAAAAATCTTTGTGCATTAGCCAGAACTAGAAAATAGTTAGAAAAGGTTTATTACCGTTAAAATTCCCGAACCACTTAATTTTGCTCGAACGATGCCACCACCGCAAGGAAGAATATGAAAGGTACTCGAAGTATTTCCCGGAGGACGATAATGGAAGTTGATGAATCCATCGGTTTTACGCAAATTAGCTGTGGTATAATGTCCAGTGCGTAATCTTAACTCCGGTGTTTTTCGAAATTTTATAGTATCAGTGGCTATCCGATTCGAGACATTGTTTCGCATATTTACCTAATACAAGATAAAAAAAAACGTGTAACTAATCATTGTTTGAAACCAACACAGTATACTTAAACTAATAAAAAAAAGAAAGTGACTTAAAATAAAATTTTCAATATCAAATCAATGTTTGATAATACTACATTATAATACGCGAATAATAACATTAGTAAACTAGTAAAACAACTAAAATTATGCTTAAAGAAAGTTAAAATAAAGAAGCAACATCGTTTAAAAATGAACATTTCATTTTTCAATCGTCTGGTAATTTTGTCTCAGTGAAAAGAGAAATAATCTAGTTCACTTTAAAAAAAATATGATAATGCCCTTTCCAGTTGCAACTACTAACCACATATAAGGTAAAATTGTACGTGGTATCGTACTTCATCCTGTGGAGCGTCAATTTTGTTTGACGCACGCAATGAAGTCCTTCCGGAATGCCGCGGTGCTGCTGTTCTTTAGAAGAGGAACTCCCTTTCGCCGGATGTGGGTGAACGCGTAGAACATTTTGCGCGGCGCATAGTGTTAAAGGATGAGGCTGAGAGCCCGATGTCACGGCTAAACAGTAGTGCGACAAGTGGGGATCTATATTGCTGTAAAGATCAATGGATTTCTGTCGAATTCATGGCATAAATTAATTATGTAAGCCAATTTGAATTCGTTGGAACATTCTTCGTATGAACTTTATATTTTTTTTTCGATTCACAGGTACTGGAGAGAATTTTTGATTTCGTTTTTACTTCCTCTTTGTACATGAATTTGATATTTTCTTTTTCTCTTCAATATCAACTGATATCGTCATGATATCAATTATTACATGTATGATGTTAAGATAAATTTTTAAAATAATATTTCGGAAAATAGCAATTTGTCTAATTTGTTGATAGTATTTTCCATTTAAAAATTGATCCACTTTATTTCATTTCTTCATCTTAATTTGCTTTTACTAGATTTTTGAAGTATTGATACCATCAAGTTGTCCTTGCGAGCTTTCATCAAAATGTAATTAAAAATGATTATGGAGTGAATATAATTATGTGTGATAATATCGCATTCACGAGTATACTTATTGTATTTTAAATGCGTTCCAACGTAAAATATTGAAACAGAAATGGCAATACTAATGAAATCACATAATTTGAGCTAGCACTGAATATGACTAAAGGTAAAATTGTTTATGAGACAAATTTTTGGAAAATTATTTAATTGGATATGATATCGACCTGATAATACATTTAAGCTAAACAAACATTTGTACTTCTTTCATTTCATCCAAATTTGTGCTCGTATTCGTGTTGCTATACTAAGCGACTGTTAATATCATAAATAAGCATGAATTTGGTGAAAGTGGTGGCTGAACGAGCATTCGTTTCGTTGGTCAAACGCAAATGTGTTAGTTGAAAATCACATACATCAAAGCTCCATTTATATAAACTAATTATGAGGTAAATACTTTGTCTAATTGAAGTTCATATAACAACAATAGAAGTCAAGTTCAAATGTGAAACAAGTTAACTAATTGAAATTTGACTCAAACAACATGTATCGATATAAATGAAGTCTAATGTACGTATGTCTGACGTTTATAGAAAATTCCACTTCAAATTTTCCAACGGTTTATATGTTAAAAAAAAAAAAAAAATTATTGACAGTACCTTTTATTCCAGGATATTGTAAGACGACGTTTGCTTCTTCGTTGCTGAAATCTTAGCCAGCGGTGACGATTTTCCTTTTCGTTCACATACAACTCTGGGATATGGCTCAGGCTGCTTGACGTGGCGTATAGAAGCACTGTGCCCGGTGTCAAGTTTTGTAAATTGGCATCAGGAGGGTTCACGGATTTAATTTCGAACCAATAAAGGCCAGCACGTGTCTTTGATATTGTAAAATTCTGATCCTCTGCACCCTCGTAAGTGAAAAGGGGAGAGCCTGGTTTCAAACTCTTCACTGGCCACCGTGTTTGCACTGTGTTGCATCGATTATGATACACATTTTATCACAAACTCTCATTTGCATTCATTCATGTTCTAAGTTTTTTAACTTTAATGAAAAAAAGTTTTTCTGTCTTACTAATCTAATTTCTTTTAATTTCTATTAGTCTTTTTTAGATAAATACAGAGCTAACAAGAATTTTGTAAAATATGATTGTTTTGATGAAAAGAAATTCAATGGTTGAATTATTGTACTTAGTAAATATCCTACAAAACTATTTAAATATGAATTCATATATTTATGAGTTTAACTTTTATTTATATGTGTTTGATCCGTACTAGAGTATTGTACAGATAACCTAAGATGTATAAAATAATTAATTCATTTATCAAAGATACAAAGAGATTAACGTATTACGATATATTGAATAAGTGCATCAAAAAGTATATGTTTACAGAATGCTTAATCTGTTATATGCTTTGAAAGATTAAAATTCAATGAAAAATAATTGTGAAAAAGTATATGAAATAATGATAAGCATTCATTTTATAATTAAAGCAACTATATCTTTAGAACTAAAAATAAGAAATGGTGGAGAAAAGTATTACGTTTAAAGGGTAGTTAAGTTATTATTTAAGAAAATGTTATTCCCATCATTTGATAAAAATTAATAAGTTTTAAATTAGTGCAAAATTTAAAGATTAAAGATAAAAATTTTTACTGGTCAATTAAAGCAAATATTATATATTGAATAGAATAAATATTATTAAAACAAAATATTATAAATAAAAAACATAGTAAATAATATCACAATAATAATGAAGCTTATTAAATATTATAAATATAATAAATAATATCGCAATAATGTAGTTTATTAAATATTACAAAAAATTTTAAGATATTTTATATATCTTTATTCAACGTTACGTATAAGAATGAATACTGAATATATAATTAATAAATATTGATTTCGATATATTCAGAAAAATAAGGAAATATTAGCATTGTTAACATTTATATCTTTACATATGTATTAAATGTTTCATTTATTATAATTGAAAAATTAACTTCCAATAAAACTTTAGAATACTTAGAATATTATTCTTTTAAGTAGACATCAATTTGACAAATTTTTGTCAAGTAACAAGAATTATTTAGTAAATACGTGTCAATATTCGTTTAATCAGAAAAATCTTAAATGGCATGGTTAATCAAGACAAATCTAAAGTAATTCTATATTTCTAAAATATTTTACTTAAATAAAATATTAGTAGAACTTTTTAAACAACAAAATTTTATATCTTTGTTTTTTGATAATGCAGAAGTAATTGTCTCAAATTAATTAAGAATTATGCTTAAAAAACTATGTTTAAAAAAGAATCTGTTATAAGCATGTTCTTAATACTTCTTATCTTGTAAAAGACATTTGCTGTAAGATTTACTTAAATATTCCAGAGTTATAATAAAGACATTAGTACTGAAAATATTAATTAATTTGGTTCTTTAAAGTTTTACTGGATATATCAAAATGTAAAGAAAAACAATTGTATTTAAAAAAGGAAATTATCACATTTAACATACTCTATATAAAATGAGAAAAATACAAATCTATAAAATATAAAATTATTAAAAACGATATTATTCTCCACTATTTCTTTGTCAATTAGTTGTGATAAATAAATTTAACCTTTAAATGGTATTAAATACTTATAATATAAAAAATTTATTGTGCCATAAAAACTTATGCTTAATTTTTAGATTTTTGATTCGATTTAATTTCATTACTAATCTCTATCAAGAAGAATGTAAATTGCGAAATAAAGTTAAATAATTCGAATTTTTGTAAAATTCAAATGCAAATTACCATTGCTTAATAATAAGTTTTGTTCTTTTAAAAGAATAGGGTTGATTTGGCTCACAGATTAATTTCAATATATTTTAGTTGTACAAGATATCCCAAAAGATGGAGTCAAAACTTATACTACGTGTTAATGATGTCAAGTAGGTAAAAGAAGGTCCAAAAATGCTTCGTTATAAAGTTATAAGGCTTTACAAATTTTTATTAATTTTGTTGTTTCAAAACTTCTCCAAGAATGCAGGCTTCCATCCGTCGAATTAACGATGATCGAATTCTTTCGAATATTCCTGTTGTAGAAATAATAGAAAATTTTGAATACATGTCCAACGATTTGATTTTCTATTTTCATTTCGTTTTCATAAACCATATTATTTCGCGTGACTCCACAAATAAAACATCATAGGAGTTGGATCTGCTAATCTAATAGGCCAACTGATTGGTCCGTCGCACTCGATCAATCGAACTTTTGATTAAGAAATTCATGTACATTCCGTCTAAAATAGTGCACCATCATGTGCAATCTACATTTGGAAACGCGTTATCAATCGATATTCGTATCTGTCTATGATTCTATATGTAACAAGTCTTAAGAACAATTTCCCCAAAAATCTTTGAACGCTTATAATTTTACAATGAGGTATTTTCGGACATAAATTTATATATGAATATTTTTTATCTTCTTGAATTCATTAACACGTAGCATGAGTTTTACCTCTCAGGACATTCTGTACAGAAAATAATTCTTCGTACATTTTACTCCTTCCGTTTCTTCAGCATTTTCTGGTGGTTCCACGTAACTGACCGTCCATGATATTGGCCCACTACAAGGACTAACGAGTAATGTGAGTGGTGGTCCTTCGCGTGGACTCAAGTAGTAGAACCTGCAATAATTTCATCTGCATCCAGTATGATATTAATGTTCGATACGTATTAAATGTGACCAAACACAAAGCAATATATTAATTAAATGATGCAAAAGATTAATTTTTTTTTCAAAAAGATACGATTCTTCGTGGTTTTATAATCCTTTTAGCAAGAAACTGCGTAAAAAATGACAGATAAGTATAATTTTTAATATTACGATGAAACAACAGTAATAAAGATATTTAAAGAAATTGTATATTGCTTTAAACATTGTATTTTATAAGACAATAAAAAAATTTCTTAAGAGAGGGATATCAAAAATTTGACCCATAATTAAGCATAAAGATCTATTCTTTTTTTAAGTAAAATCTAATCTTAATGTTCACACAAAGATAATATCAGTTATAATATTTATTCCATCTGTGTGTGAACATATAATTTTATTGTACAAGAAATTTGAATTACTCATTATTATAATATTGTTATGTCATATTATTTATTTACATATTTAATGTTTTCCTTCTCCAGAAATTATGTATCATTTATAAATTCGGCTATAAATTGATTACATTATCAATTATCAGTAATAATAAACAATATGAATTGCAAAGACGGAAGATCGTTAAACAAATTGATATTCTTACGTTGTGATAGTACGATTAAATTTTATAATATAAAATGCCTAAGAAAATGAAAAGAGTAACATAGAATAATAGAGATTTATTTTAGAAAGTAATAAATTTTCTAAACCTACGCAAACTGTGACAATTAATTATTGATCTGACTAATCATTAAATATTACGAACTGATCAGGTTTCTTGGGAAGAATTTTTAAATTCAAATTCGTCAGGAAAATTGAGCATATGTTTCATTCATTTTATTTCTGCATTTATATTTTTTGAAATTTTGTTTATCCATTACTTTATACTATATATTTTATTACTATACTTCTATACCAGTACGAAACCGTACTCTATAATATATTATGTAACTCGAAAATTATAGATCCATAGTCATGTTTTATCTGCTTATCCTTTCATTATTGTTTTGTCAATACAATATCACTAAAATATGAAATAATTCATTTCTAACAAATATTAATATCCAGGTTTGAAATTGGAGCAAGTAGGGATGATTAACCAGTGATCTTTCCTCCTCCAAATGTAATTAAAATTCTGTTTATAATAAGAAATTAATTTTCAGATCATGGGAATAATTCACACGAACAAGTGTGAAATTCTGAAGAGGGAATAAATGAATATTTCTTTGATGACAGGCGGCAAAATACTGTACATGTGAACAATACTGATCAGGCAAAAGTTGCGACATTCAGAATAACCTTCGAAAATCCAGCAACAAATAATTCCAATAACCTATTGAATAACAATGGAGTACAAACTTCAACGAATACATACATATGCGCGTGCACGCGCGCATAAATGGGTATAGAAATGTGGCGTGTCGTTTATATTTAGTCAAAATGTTTGATCGTACAAAAGTTCCCCTTTAAAGATCGTAACGGTTAAGTTTATGCCTCGACACAGCCGTCGTTGTCTTTGTTACTCTATTTCTCTTTCTCTCTCCGTTTCGTTCCAACAAGATCCGCCCCTCCCCTTGGCTGGTATCCCCCCATCGTCGTTTCGAACGTCGCGCCAGAACGTCAGAAGCTCGTCCCGTTAGTGTAGTCCCGAAAGAGCGTCGGGACGCCGCGCCACACGTGCTCTTCGTTCACGGCCTGGCACTGAAACGGCTATTGTAAAATTAGCGTCTACACACAATGCCGGCGTCGCGGCGTCTGGGGTCGCGCATCCACGACCCCCGTCGTCTAATTTTGGCGTATGGTTTGTCCCACGACAGGCTCGAATTGATTCTGTCATTCGGCCGGTCGGCCGGCCGGCAGCGCGAGGCCGTCTACCGACTTTCGTGGAAATCCACGCCAACAGTAGAGCCTGCGACGCGTGGCATCGCGACGCCTCTTCTCGCACGCGCTTTAGCCTAGACCCCACTACACTTACCAGGAAACGTCACGACCTTTCGCTTGAACATACACTCTAACTGAGACACCGGACGACGAACCCCGATTGAATGAAGTTCCTGAGAAAGGTAGCGCGTGCTTATCCTGACCGGT
>CAJDYZ010008057.1:112954-126004 GCA_903986555.1 Heterotrigona itama
GTAGCCGCGTGTGTTACCTACGCAGAGATAATGCTCGTGACGTAGATAAGAAAGAGGTAATTATTAAATGGCAACGAGAGCGGCAGATATCAGGCTGCATAAGGTAAAACAAGGTGGATGGACGGTTGTAGAGCGGCATCAAACGAGGCCTTCCTGTTTCGCCGGGGTGCGAGGAAAGAAGGAGTCGATATGGCGCGAAGATCGTGCAGAAAGGGAAGTTATATACGGTACGCTTCGCTGTATCTTGGACCAACCATGGGACGATGATGACAGCAGGTCTGGCGGGTGGCAGGCCAATAAATCATGGCTTACAGTGTGGGAACCTCTGCCTATATGTTGCTCTCTGCGTGTATGGGGTATGCCATCAGTAAAACCTTTACTCCCGTGAGTTGATCGCAGGGTGACCGTACGTCGTACATGTATATATAACTCTTTCTCTTTCTCTCCCTGTGTTCGAGCCTGTTCTCTTCGATTCCACACTCTTCAACAGTGCATGCTCGGGCCACCGCCCGCGTGTAGCAACACCAAGAGATGAATATGCTGGTGCAGGCGTTGCATCCTGTGTAGGTGTACATCCTTATGAATACATCATACATTGTTACCAAGAGGAGCACGATGTATCTCGGGTAATCAGTAACGGTGCAGCCGTTCATCGAGATCAGCCTTTTTCGGTAATCACTTCTTTCCCGATGCTCTCTCGCGGTCTTACCATTCAACTCTGTGTCAGCGATATTGTATTTATACCCGAAGGTCTGCCATCCATACACAGCGGATACGTTTGCTAAAAAAATGACTGTTCGAAACGCTATACATAAATCAACATTGTTATATTACATCGAGTTTAACGCCGGTCATCTTTCTTTTTTTGGTAAATAAAAACCTTCGGGCCGAGTAGAGTTGAAGCATTTTACATGCCGTCTACCGAGTGGAAAATCATAAAACTTTATCTGCAATCGACTTTTATATCGTTCACCACAGATACTATGAAGTATGAGTAATTGTAAAAAAAAAAAAAAAAAGGAAAAGAGAACAACGACGTGGAAGGATCATCGTGTAAGATAAGTGCAACAAAACAGGACAGTGTTATATTTCTTATACAAATACGAAAAACTTCACAAACTTACAATTGCAAAAGTGCGCGTCGAGTTATTCGCGTAATGCGGAACCTCGTTCGTTGTATAACAGTATAACGTAATTCATAAAAAGGAACACATTCAACAGGATCAGGTTCCGAATAGAACGTGTATCGACAAAGAAAAAATAGGAAAGAAGGAATTGTTCGAAGAAGCAAAATGATAACAAGGAATAAAAACAGTTGTAACATTGTTTTCTATTTGAGTAGCTATTATCCTCGTAATTGTTTGCTATATTGTACAACTTTGTTGCGACATGATTATGATAACTCGTGCACATTATACAGAATGTATATGTAAGCATTTTGGTTGTTTTAATGTATTTTACTTTTGTACAAATGTAAAATGTAGTAAAATGGGTTATAATGAATTGGAGCTTTTCTGTTGTTAATAGAATACAAAAAGTTGACTTTGTAATTTCTTTGTGTAAAGAATATTTTCTAGAAATTTTACCGTTATTTTATTACTTTCTAATTTCAGTGTATAACTATATTAATGTTATGTTAGCAAATAATACCTGTGACATTATATATATACTTAAAGTTTAATAAAAATTTTCATTTCTTAATAACTTTATGTGAATATATAGTATTGTAGTTTTTAACGTGAATATTTTGAAAAACTATTACAAGATAATTAAATTTTTATCTTTTTAAATCTATTTTTGTAACTTATTCTTTTGTTTATTTTTTTGAGTAAATAATTTACAAGTTAATATAAAATTACATTTGTATTTAAATGTATAAATATTTTTTGACAAAAGCTCTTTAAGAAGTGATTTGAAAAAATATAGTAGTAATTTTTATGTTTGTTTCATGCCTGACAATTATTTTTATTTTATATCGTGAATGTTTAAAAACTTATGTATCAATAAATCAATCATTGTAGATTGTATATGAATAATATTTCAATAATATAATTCTAAAATGTCAATTTTCGTATCTCTTATAAATAATATATATGTATGTGTGTGTATAGTATATAAAGTAAATTCACGATTTTTTAGTTAATTAGTTTTCAACACGTTGTTTGAATGTTTTTTGATAGATACTTGTTTCAACATTACTTAAAAAAAAAAAAAAAAAAAGAATAAATATATAGTTGTTCAAACGTTCAATTTATCTCAACGAGTCACAGATAAATAACAACGGGTTGAAGCTACGTATACCTACAGGACAGAATGAAAAATATCGTTCGTTATTCATACGATTCTAGAAGATAAATTTAATATTATTCAGATCTCGGGCAATTAATTTCGGTGAAAATTTACACAGGGACAACAAAGTTGCAGAGTCGTCGCCGCCGAGTGCCGCGTAATTTCAATCTCGAGAACATACTCTCCATTAACTTTTTTCGAGCACTTGTGTGTTTCCGGCTTAATTGCCTTTCTACTTGTTTTTTTATTTTTTATTTTTTCATCAGACTGGTTCAGGGCAACAAAATGGTAGATACTCTGTGATCGTCCATATATTGGATCCAAAGTTTCGATATCGAAACCGCCGGTCGCAATGAATAACGACCTCAGTTTTAAGAAGTTAAAAGTCTTCTGCTGGTTATAATAGCCCGAGGATATATGCGGACGTCGATGATCTATACCTGCAACATTGTGGCCCACGCCTTGCATATAGAGCTAATGTGATTTTGCAAGCCGATCAAAATGAAATCAGATCGCGAGCTAAGATTGATTGCTCCCGAATTCCCAATAATTTATATATTGGATCTGATCGTTTGACATTATTGTTCTTTACGTACTTCCTTCGTTGCACTTTTAAGCAAGTGAATGAAGTTTATCACATGATTTAAGTTGCAAATGATTATACTTTTTTTTTTATCGAGGAACAAGTTTCCTGTAACTGTTGTGAATTTGTAAATCTATAAAAGAAATTTGTTATCAAACTTTACTCTTTCTTTTATAGTAGAAAACTTCATTATCGAAGAGGATTATCTTTTATAATAAAAATATCATTACTGATATATGAACATGCTCGGTGAGTATAATAAAGCGAAATATTATCATTTCACAGAATTATTTTTCAACATGAACCTGCCGATTCTTTTGCATGAAAACCACTCTGACCAGTTATTTCGGTCTTTTCTTATGGAAACTATTCAAAATGAAATAATGTCTATACGATTGCAAAACTTGTCGTATATATCTTGTAATTTCATCCACGCATAAGAATGATATTTTTTCCTTTATTAACGATATACAGTTACAAAAAAACATATTCATGATTTATTACTAAATGTTATTTCACTATTTAACTGTATTCTGCTATTGTATTTTATTTGTTAATTTTCTTTGACATATTTCACAAAGGCAACTATATATAATCCGTATCCTTTTATACAATAAAAGAATCATAAATTACTGCCTGTCGATATTTATGCTCATTGTTTTATATACCAAACAATTTTTATTATCACTGAAATGATATATCATATTCTTATTTCTCATCATTCATATTGTTCATTCGTACCAAATCCAAGTACTTTGAAATGATTTGTTTCAATTTGATGATTTTTAAATAACTAATTAGAAATTTAATTTGATATTAGATTAAAATATATATATATATATATATATATATATATATATATATATATATATGCAAACATATTTTTATTTTTATATATTATATTATATTTATGCATATTTATTATCATAAATGACATATTACATTATACGTCATCATTATATATACTATACATTATATATATTATTTATTTTTCTCTCTTTTATATATAATATTATATATTAACAAATAAAAAATTTTAGTATATAAAATTACTAGTTGCGATTGATACACCAAAGATAAATATATTTGACATAGAAATTATAAATTCCAAAGATTTTGGGATTAAGTTATTTTTTTTAAATTAAATTATTTTTTTTTTTATGCACTAATCAATTTGTATTAAAATATATGTTAAATTTAATTTTATAAAACTTTGCGTGCAAAGGATAAGCAAAGCGATAGAAATTTGCATCTTCTATTTGCTTTTTGCTACATTAATTAATATTAATATTCATAAATTGAGATTACATTATCATTAACTGATATATGAAGAGTTCAAAAACTAATGAAAAATGATTTGTTGAATTTTCGGTCAGTGAAACATAGTTTAGTTATAATATTGTGATGATTATATTTTAATAATTGTAATATAATGAAGATTTTGACAATGAAAGAATATTTGCATAGCGTAAATTGTTTTTAACACTACTTCCTTACTTGAAATAAATTTATTTTATTCTCTTGAAATACGAAAACACTTTCATCCATTTCATTTTACCAAAATTTATTTAAATATCTAAAATACACTTATATCTATAAAATATAAATAATAAAATTTACATCTATAAGATATCTACAAACAAAAATTATAAATTAAGGTAATTGACTTACACTGATTGGCTTCTGAACCTTATAAACATACATATAACAAATAATAATTGTTCATATTAATTTCTTTCATTTATTTTCATATATGAAGAGGTCAGTATTTGTGAAAAAAGTGAAGCATACACAAAGGAAAACATTTAGTCAAAGGATGAAAAAAAAAAAAAAAGAAATTCGAAGATATCAGCTTTAAATAAAATATCCTAAATTTTGTTGCACGTTGTAAGAGAAGGCGATTGGATTGTCGTAAAGGGTCCAGATAAGACCCATGTGTTGTCCACGTTACCTTGACTCTCTCTACCGGACTCTCGCATAAATTTCAATCGAACGCATCCCTCCACTTTTTTTTTTTCACCGATTCGATGCAAAATAAAATGCGAAAAATATATTCCCACGAGCAGTTAGGCCAGACGTTATCCGTACATACTATAATCATTGTTCGCGTATCAAGCCGATGAACGAATTGAACACGTTTTGAATTGATCGGGAAAAAACTGATATAAACTGACATAAACTGATGAGTTGGACAATCTCGTTTAGATTGTTTCACGTAGCTTTTTGTCATCGAGGACGAGGGAAGATCGTTAAATCGTTGAGAGTAGAATGAAATACGAGCAAGTCCTTTGGCTCTTGTTTGAAAAATGTCAAAGGCTACCGCAGGTCGACAAAATGGTGAAACTCGAGCCTGCAAACGCTCGCATGGCAAACTGTAGAAACCGCCACTGTTCTGACAAATGACAAAATAAAACTGTTTTGCTATGAAATTTCTGTATTCAGCGAACGCGAATCCATTTCCGTAATCGCGCGTCCAATCGACCTCTCAAAGGGACAATGACGTGTTTTAATTGCACGATCTTTCTCGCTGATAAAAATTTTTTAGTAGTTTAACGCCGTGAGGTACCGTGAATATTACTGACGTATATTTTTAAGGCGCGTTTCGTGGAATACAGTCGTCAGATCAGTATCTTCGAAAGACATTCGAGAAACGTTACTTTTCACTTAAGACGTCCACTATGACGGTGTCGAATGGGAGTTAATAATTAATTATTTCAGTAACAACACGGTTCTTTACGTACTTTATACAAAATAAAAATTTATATTAAACATTGGATATAAATATAAATATTAATTATATAAATTATATAAATATTAATAAAAATATAAATTATAATAAATTATATAAAGATTAATTATATAGTATTATCAATATTAAAATTAGTATTAAAGAAGTGTCAACTAAATTCTTATTTATCATATTAAAATTCTTTTATTAGTGAAACATTGAATTTTAAAAAAAAAGGTGTATACTCATCTTAAAAGGTTCTATTGTGTGAACACTCTTTGGTGGATGCAATGGATCGGACAAAGATGGGGAAGAAAATGAATCCTTCGTTTTGTTATGAATTCAATAAACACGAAGGAATGTATATATATATAATCAGAAATGAATATAGTTGTCAATTAATGAACGTGTGTAAGTACTTATCTCGTATTTGGATAAAAATGTGCTTACACCACTTTGCATGTAAGTACTGAGTCCCTCGTTTGTTCCAATAAGTTGTGGCTAGCCAATGGCTCTCTGTTACAACCAGTTTATTATATACGTGCATACAGGAAACGATATCTCAGATCGACAATTTACGTAAAGAATTTTGATATAAATTTCCAAGTATTTATTGTGTAATAAAGTGCGGACATATGTGCGTTTAAAGTATGTTAATATAAAACATACAAAGCATTATTCATTTGTACATTGAAAATGTACCAGATACGCAATCACTATGTATATGAAAAGTAAATTATAATAACAAGAATTTTACTATTTAAGTTTGCAACAAACTGTAAATATCTTTTATCTCAATTATGATTAATAATAAATTATTGATTACTGATTAAAATTGTAATATTATATGTTGGGAAATCACTTTAAAAAATAATTTACATGTAATTTCATATTATTACATGAATAGTGTTTGGTTTCTTTAAAATTTTAACGATTTGTGATATAATTTTAAAACTAAATTTTTTTTTAAAAGCTACATTTCTGTAAAAATTTATGTAAAATTCTTTTGTACTTGTTTCTCCAGAAAATATATGAAATATATAATATATGTAAAATACATAAAATTTAAGTTTAGTTTGTTCTAATATTAGTACAACCATTGACAGATTTAGTGATTGGAAATATATAATTTTTATTAAAATTATGTAATTCATTTGTGAAGTAATTTATTTATTAATTAATACTAAACAAAAATAATTATAAGTGTCAGTTACTGTATTATTATGATTGATCCGCTAAAGAATTTCTATTTTCATTTTTCATGTTAAGCTTTTTTATTAAATTTTAATAAATCTACACATAATAATTTTGCAATCTTCGCAAAAAATAATTTAAATTAATAAGATATGAACTATTTGCCTTTTCTAGTTAAATTATAATATAGTAGTGTAAATATAAAAGTATAGATAGTACAATATCTAAATCTTAAATTTTATGAATACAGTTATTGTTCATTTCTATCAGATAATAAAGAACATTTATTAGTATGTGGAAAAAAATTAATAAAAGAATTTATTACCAAAGAAATATAATTTTATTAATATAATTTGATTAACCGAAATATCATGTTCAATTAAGTTGTAAAAGCATTATTAAAATTTTTATTATTATTTAACAAGTTATTAAATAAATTGTTCTTTTATCAGTGATTCATACTCAATCAGTGAATTTTATTCTTATTAATAAATCGCGATTACTGTAAAAGTAATGCAAGTATTTTTTCGTAGATCATTTTTTTGATATTATAAAATATCCTCCGACTTGATTCTTTAGAGAAAAAAAATAAATAGTTTTAATCATAAACAATAAAAATGGCAATGTAGGTAAATATATAATTTTATTTATTAACATTATTTATTACCATTATTTATTACTATTAATGTATTGTAATTTTTTTAAGTATATCAAGTTTTTTGTTAGAGTTTATTTTTACTCATCCTCTCATTTTCTTTCTCTCTGAATATCATAAATTATATTAATTATATTAATTGTCAATAAGATGAAAAAATTCAATAGAAGCTAGTTGATATAGTGAAAAGAATTTTTAAGTTTAAATTATATCAAGTTATTTTAATTTTTGTTCATTCATTACCATCATTTTATTTGACTTGAAGTATATTTTCACGATTCAGATAAAAATAAGTTTCTTTCAACTATTTCTTAAATAATAAATAGATGAATGTGTTGGTTTTTTGATTCATTCTTGTAACATATCTTAAATTAAATCAATTTTCTTCTCAATACAATCATACTCGTCGAATCTTTTCACACACCCCTGAGACCATTTCTGTATCTTCTTTTATCTTATCCATAGTTTATCGTTCCAATAAATAAACCAATGGGCCTTCTTCCAAAATTTTAATAAATTATTTATAATTCTCCACTAAACATCATCTGCATTAAAACGACTTTGCGTTGATAATTTGTACATAATTTTCAGACAACTTGAATTGAAATATTTAGTTTGACTAATCTGATCAATTCTTTGCCGAATCAACCATCATGGAGCCTCGTCAGGTTCCGATGATCCAAGTATCGAATTTACACGTAACTTGCACGAATGTTGTCTCTCTACGGCTGTTGTTCGCGCGGCGAAGACCTACTCTGCGTCCACTGTCCACCACTTCGTGATAGTGACCCTGGCCGAAGGACCTGCCGACACCTTCCAAGTGTTACGCGGTCCAAGTGTTACCGTATAACCGTGCAAGAAAATCTCACCTGGCCACGTGAGGTCCCTTTCGGGTACTCAGATGTCACAGCTGGCAACCTGAGATCTTATTTGGAGCGTGTACAGGTATACGCGTATGTATTATACCTGTATTCTTCTATGTTGCTCTGTAACGTGATCTATCAAATTTGCTGTTAGATTTGTTTCGCTCGATTAGCACGTTTCCATAAGATTCCATTACTATTTCATTCTCTTCTTCGTGTAATTCTTCATTTTCTGGCGTTATTTATGTGATAGAAATAATAAGTAGTTTTTATCGTAATGTTTTTAAATAACACGGTGAAGAGGAAATTGAACGATATAGCTCTGATTAATACAATTCGTAAAACAAATAATTTTGATTAATTTAATTAAAATATTTTAATTCTTCATTAAAAGTTCAATATAGCTGCGGATTTACATTACCATATGTAAATTGGATACTTGGTGCAGTTTCATTAAAAGTTTTCATTGATGTTTTCATTACGTTTCAATTACTACGATTAACCAATGTTTCTCTTTAAAGTTTTATATTCATTTTTAATAAACAGCTAACACTTTATAAATAATCTGTATAAATTTTTTCAATGTTAAACAATAAACAGACATATTTAAAATTACTCTGCAGAATCTTCAGCCGCTCAATTATTACATTTATTTATTCTTTTTATCAATATGTATTAACTGTGTATAAGAGATTCATTTGAATCATATTTTATATTGCAATAATTTAAAAAATGTCCAAATATTTATGTACGGTAGTGTACATAAAAATTATGCATCAAATCTTTGTTTAGAAATAAAACTTAGAAATAAAAATTATTTATTTAAAAATGAAAAATTTTATATAAAAAATTTCTTTTGTTATAAAAATTGTTATATAAGTTAATTATATAGGCATCGTTAAAGAAATTCCTTTCCAATATTGGACAACTACCGTAGATTTATTTTTTATTTAATAAAATTTTAACTTTTCAAACATATCATATCAAATGTATAATCACTTGATTTATTCGCTGTTTTCTACCAACGGATTTCTCTCTTGTGGTAATTTTGAATATAATATACAGCGGGGCGAAAGTAAAAGAATGCCATACATTACCGAAACAATTCACAGAAATTAGCTGGCATTCGAACAAATTATTTTGTAATTTTAAACTTTCCTTGAAAGTTCGCTTCGCCAGATCTCCGAGTAGAATCATCTATATTTTTAAAAATATTAGGTGGCATTTCATTAAAAGTTTTTAATTTCCACATGCAATTGTACCACTAAAAGTACCGACGCGACGATATAAGTATAAAATTTATGTATCAGAAAAATTAGAGTGCGAGGAACATGAAAAAATTGACAATACTTTTATTTATATATTTTACGTCATTTTAAATTCATTGAAATTGTTAATCTATAGAATTTCTCTGGGAAATTACGAATTGATCATTCTGATTGTTTTGATAATTATAATGTTAAATAAAAAATGCGTATCTACTTAAATCCGATCAGTAAAATATAAAGAAAGAAATAATAATAATTATAAGGGGTAACAATGTTCAATTTAATAACAAAAAAATATTTTGTAGTAGTAGTCATGAAAAATTAATTATTATTCATATTTTTTCTTATCTTGAAAACGTTAAAATATCTCATATTTATTAAATTGTTGGTATCAATATTAAATATTAATATTAGCTATTAATATTATAAATTTATAAATATACAAATACACAATGTTCTCTTATAGATATAGATTCAAGATTGTTTTAGAATCATTTGGTCTTCTATCGAATCGTTTCGTTTCTCTTTCTTCATTAAATATCGTGTTATTAAATATGTATTTATATCGGCAGCGTACAATTTAAATTCTTATGATTAAAAGTACATCGGACAGCGTTATCGTCGGATTGCTTCGTCGGAAGTAGCCTCACAACTCATAACGAAGACGATTGAACCAAGCCGATGCGGTAAGAGAATATTATTTCACTAATTAGAATATTTTAACGGCCATTCGACCAAATACGAAACACAAATACACCCAGCCTCAGTACACTTGTCGCACATTGCGCCCCAGTATGTTCGTATTTATAGGTCTCTTCAAAATAGTTTGAGAGCAGTGTTGCAAAAGACCGTAGAAATTCACGAGAATTCACGCGTGTAGGATGTCACATTGCTCACTCGGCTGTATTTTATCTTCCAAGTTTCTCCTTCAGCCTCATCCCCCGAAACAATTTTAATTATATGTAGCTGCATTATCTGACTTAATGCATCAGTTCGTCAGAAGATTAGGAAGCACAGATAAGAGGTACTTTCAATTGTATGATATACGTCGAATGTTTATTATTGTTTCTTGTAAGAGTAATGCAATGTAACTGGAGAATACCGATCTCTTTTCGAATGTACAACAAGAAATATGATTATGATAAGCAGACTGTGATTTGTTTGCATTTTAAGCTCGAAGATTCAAAACGCGTACAATGCACACAGTACGTGAGAATATATAAAATATTGAAAATATAACACTACATGGAACAAAGTTCTGCGTAGATTCTATGTAAAAATATTCTACAAAAAAATTTTTTGCAAAAATATAAATTTGCGTGAAGAAAAAAACTTATTATATTATAGTATCATATATTAAATATATTAAATATTATCATATTAAATATTATAAATATTATCATATTAAATATAAATATATTTTAATAAAATTGATTTGAACAAAAAAATAAATATATATTATTTAATTATAATAATGTCGCATTGGAAATTAATTGTGAGCTAGATATCTACTTCGTATTGTTACGTCATTTTTATAATTATCGGCAGTTAATACTTCAATATTTTAATAACAATTATTTTAATTTACTTGCACATTATGAAAATATCGACAATAAATAAATAAAAAACATATTATTTCTCTCAAATTGCAAATGAATATAATATTAATGCAATTATTCAACATAATACCTTGATTCTTTACTTCCTCATTTTGTACGTTCGTTTTGTACTTGTTCAATCTTCATTTTATTAAATTTTGTTAGTTTAACATTACTTGCAGTAAACAGTGCAACTTTACATTGTTTTAGTTTAATTTTTTAAAAGATCAAGTGCCTTTGTCAAAATGTTCAACGCTGAACAAGAACATCAATATAATGGCCGTTCCGCCATCTTCAATAGCAAATAAATCGCGAGTAAATAAATCATCGTTCTCCAGGCACGGTTATACGTCCACGTTCAAAATAACCGATGCCGACGTAACAAGGTGTCCAGGTGATTAATTACGTGTGCCAATGCCGAAATCGTTAGAGCGAAGTGTTGAAACGATAATTACTGTCACAGCGATGTTGTAACGCATAACGTATACGTATATAGAGAAGAAGACGTCGAATGAAAAGGAAGAAAGCAAGCAAGCAAGCAAGTCACAAGAGGAACACACTCCTTGGGCTTAAAAGTGTACGCGTACCGCTCTCGGCATACAATGCATCTCCTTGGTCCGCGCCCCTCCCGGAATCCTGATCTTTCGGTTCAACCGACGTATTACTTATTTATTAGGACCGTGCCCGGGTGGTCCGCGACATGACGGAATCGATTACGCGAATTCGCGGAACTGGCCTTCCTGGCTCGAGTCCCTTCGGAATTATGCTTACACTCCTTCAGATTCTGCTCTCTTCTCTTCTCTTCTCTGCCTCCTCCTTTGAACTCGTTGGTTTCTCCATCTCTTTTCGTCCATCCCATCTTCGCCGTTTCTCTCCTCTTCTTACAGACCTCCCTTCAAACTTTTTCGAACTCACTCACACACTCGCACACACGCGCGCGCGCGCGCGCGCGCATTCTCACACATACTGACACACCCACCCTTGTTCTTCTTTTCTATCCCTTACTCGATCTCTGTCATGCATCGAGCGACTATCTCCTTCCTTCCCCTTTTGGTAGAACATCTCCCGAGACCCAATCGGTATTAACGGTGCGGCTTATTATGTAATCAGAATAACAATAATTGTTTCGGAACTTTCGACTACTCATCAATCCGGGTGACAGCCGATCGCCTGCAGCCATGTGTAGGCATCGCTCGTTTAGCGATCAGTGGATAAGGATCAGAGGGTGGTAGGTTTCGAAGAGCTCCGAATTATCTCCGGTTTTGCGAACTTTATCGGCAGCACCGGCACCCGGAGCAGCAGATACTGCGAATGGTTTTCTCGCGAGTTATGGCCTCCTCTTGTTTTGACCGGAGTACTAGAGGATGGAACGGATCTTAAGTGGCCGCAAAGGAAATTATTACATCGGCTTTGGATGGACAAGCTTCCGCCATGATTTTTATGATACAGCTACAATACAATATTAATTATGTAAATCTGTTGATGATTATTTTCGATTCTGTTCAATTAACTTGCTACACTTGCTCAACTTGCTGTAGACTATATATAGATACTTTCAATTACCTTGAGTTTTTCAAAAAATCATATTAATAATTCTTTTAATTTGCAGTTTGATGTAATTACATTATTTGATGTAATTACATTAATTAAAATACACACGTATATTTTAAGGAATATTATATTGATGCACATATTTCTTGACAAGTTTTTATTTCTTATTAACGATATTTTTATTAAAAATATATTGTGAATTAATAATTTTTAATTAAATTTTACATTTGTGCAATGATATGAATTAAATCAAAATATATATAGAAAGATGAAACATGAATAATAAACATATATATATATATATATATATATATATATATA
>CAJDYZ010008060.1:8730-20244 GCA_903986555.1 Heterotrigona itama
TTTAGAAACGTATGTTAATAGAAAATATAATAAGTCTTCAGAGGTTGATGCAACCTTAAAATTTCATTTAAGAAAGAAATAAATAAATTAAATATTAAATATCATAATAAATAATGTCACAATAAAAAAATACTTTAATTAAAAACAGAATAATTATGACAGTATTTATAAAATAATTTAATATTTCATACCGTTTATATTGAAAATAATAATTTTTATAACTTATAGTAGCTATTATAATAGTTTTTAATAGATGTTTAAATAGATGATAATATAATGATGATAATCACAGATATCATATAATCATAAACACAGATATAATCTTATTATATATCTTATTATAAAATGAAACATAAAGATGAAATTCGATGTTTATAAATTATAGTAGCTATTATAATAGTTTTTAATAGATGTTTAAATAGATGATAATATAATGATGATAATCACAGATATCAATACAATCTTATTATAAAATGAAACATAAAGATGAAATTCGATGAAAAACAATATTTATCACATAAACTTGCAATTTCAATTCAAATTCAAATTTTCTTACTAAATTTAGAAAAAAATATAGTATCTATTGTTGCACAATTCATAATAGATATCAGCGGTAAAAGAGGCCTCTGTAATGATTCATCTATAGTAATGATTCGAATATTCGACAATGCGATGTTCAGAAAGCGGAATGTATTGACGTCAATCATTGCATTTTCCTTCGCAATTCGGTTACTCCCTGAAATGTATATATCAATTAGGCTGACACGGAAATTCTATCAATTTCGCTTCTTACCTCTAACATAAACGAACAGCGATTAATTGTCGATGTAACTTTCCGTGTTCAATTTAATTTTCATTTGATTTTCATTATTTCTCATGCTTTTTTACTTCATGCTTCTCATTATGTTTCACTTTACGCTGTTATATCATTCTGACATTCTTGTACTATAGTTTCAAGTCATTTAAGTACTTCGTTTAACGCTGGAATTATCAAAGTGGTTAAAATGACCAACCTTTGTAGATTCTTGCACAACATGTGCATCTTTAAAGAGTTGAATGATTTCTCGTAAGATATATAAATAAAAATTTCTTTTATTTTATTATAAACCTTTATAATATACCTCTTATTATTTTATTATTTTATTATAAACCTTTATTATAAACCTTTATTTATTAAAATACTCTTTATTTTATTATAAATCTTTTTGATAATTTGTTGCATTCTGATTTCTGAAGGAACAAATGAGATCAGAGGGTTGATTATTTTGAATGCAATACATTTTGGAAACATTTCAAAGACGAATGCTTTTACTTTTTTTTTTTTTTTTTTTTAAATAGAATAGAATATTAATTTTTTTATCACTTAAATAACTATCATTGAATTTAACTATATTTATCTGAAACTTCTTTTTTATATAGTTGAAGAATTATGTGACGAATGAGTTCCTCGAGTAATGTTGAAAAATAATGAATATAGCGACACGAAAATTTTTTTAACATATTTATTAACCCTTTCGACTCTAGTATAGTTGGTATCTGTGACGATTTATCCTATTGAAATCAGCAACACAAATTTCATTAACACCGAAATTCACCGACAGAATTTATTGACAACATGATACACTTTTGATATAATACGATTGAATTAATACAATGAGTAATTACAAGTTCGAAAAGGACCAAATCCAAAGATCAATTGAAACAATATTGTCCAACATGATAAAACACGCATTTATTTGTAAATTTCTCGAAAATAAAACTGCAGATTTAAAAAGACATATTGCCACTGTAATATTCATTACATGTACATTATTATTATAACTAGAAAAATTATATTGAATAATGCAAAAATGCACACATGCGCATAATATGGAAAAAATATTGTAAAACATCCAAAGAAGGATACTGATTATAACAATACGTAGAAAAAACAATTTTCTATTTAGGTTTCATTTTAATTATACTCCTGCTATAATTATGTCCATGAGAATTAAGAAAAATGCATAAAAATCCGCAGTTTAATTACACTTACATCTGTACTTTTATTTTGTGAGAAACTTATAAATAAATGCATGTTCCATCATATTAATCGGTGTTATTTTAATTGAGTTTCGAATTTACTTCTTCCGACTTGTAGTTATGAGCTTTATATCAATTATATCAATTCGGCAGACGTGTATTATGTCGGTTAAAGCTGTTATCGGTGAAGTTTTGTGTCGGTGAAACCTGTTTGTCGAATAATTTCAACGAGACCCTGATCATAATCGACATTCAGTCGATTTAAATTTGAATTTCATTTCATGTAATATTAATATTATAACTCTTTATATCCATTTCCACATTCATTTCTATGTTGTTGCATTAACTATAATTGCAAAACGAAGAAAAATAAATAAATCTTCCGTTAGCAGTAAAAATAACTCCAAAAGTAAGTAGAAAAAAGTAAGAAAAATAAGCAGTAAAGAGTAAAGAGCAAGAAAAATTAGCAGTAAATAAATAACTCTAAAAAAATAGAAAGTAAAATAAATAACTCTAAAGAGTAAAAAATAAGAAAAATTGTAAGTAAATAACTCTAAAAAATAGAAAATAAAATAAATAAATAACTCTAAAAAATAGAAAATAAAATAAATAAATAACTCTAAAAAAATAGAAAATAAAATAAATAAATAACTCTAAAGAGTAAAAAGTAAGAAAAATTAGCAGTAAATAAATGACTCTAAAAAATAGAAAATAAAATAAATAAACAACTCTAAAGAGTAAAAAGTAAGAAAAATTAGCAGTAAATAAATAACTCTAAAAAATAGAAAATAAAATAAATAAACAACTCTAAAGAGTAAAAAGTAAGAAAAATTAGCAGTAAATAAATAACTTAAAAAAAATAGAAAATAAAATAAATAAATAACTCTAAAAATTCCATTAGCAATAAGAAAAATTAATCTTCCGAAAAACAATAAAAAAAATAGTAAAAATAATTTAATAAACTATCGAAAGAATTCGAAAAAGATTTGCGATTAACATATCTAGTAAGTTTTTGAAATTTTTATGTAAATTTCTATATTCGAAAATATGTTGCAATAAGTGTAAACAAACAACAATAAACAGCTGTATATTTATTATAAATTATAGATAATTTCTGAAAGAATCCAGAAAGAATTTACACATTCGGAAGAGATCTGCGGTTAATGTATCTGTGAGTCATTATTTATGGCTAATTACTAATTTTTTTTAAAGATGTTTATATAATAATAAAAAAAAAGAATGTGGATCAATATTTGAAAGTTAAATATTTGCTGTAAATTTGTATGTTTTCCTACGTATACAGTAAATGTAGTATAAATATGTTGGAATTACAAATAAAGGAAAACGAGAAGAAAGAAATAAACGAGAAAAAAGAGAGAAAGCGCAAAAGAAGAAGAAAAAAAAAAATGCGGGCAAAAGTTAAAAGTTTCGCACTGAGAAAATCCTATCGCGAAATCGGAGGTTAACGATTCGCCCGCACGTTCGGTAAACAGTCAATTGAACAGGAATGTTTCATTAGACAAGATAAATGTAGCAAACACAGAGGCCCATTACCGTTTATCGGCATCGTCGCGTCGCGTCGTGGGAAACACGTTGTTTTCCCAGATCATCAATACGCTCGTGAACTTTTTTTCACCGAACTGGATATCTGCAATGTTATCAACTATTTCTTTCTTTTCTAATCTAATTGCACGCTGTAATGATTCGTTGTAGAGGAAACGTGTCCAATTTTCTTCAGTTGGATTTAAAAACTTAAAAAGAAATATAACAAAATTTTATATATATTGCTTTTAAATATATATATATATATATATATATATATATATATATATATATCATGTAATTCTATTCGTCGTCATCATTGCGTTTTTACGTATTGTTAAATTAACAAAAACGTATAATTTCCCCATATTGGGGATATGGGAAATGCCAATATGGGGAGGCGAGTGTTCCCAATGTGGGACAATGTTTTATATACGGTGAAAATTTCAATTATAATTATATTTTTATTCTTTTTTTTTTTTTGAAAATTGGTAGTATGCAATACTACCAATAACATTATTTTAAACCCCGTTATAGATTAAAAATGAATATGCTCTGTAAGTTGCTATTTTCTTATAGCTTTCATTATCTTTGGATTCCACTAGTCCCTCTTCGAGGATATCTGTAATGAATTTATGCAATTAATATTTTATATTTATGTAATTAAACATTTAGTATTTACAAGCCAGTAAGTTTTAATAAAATTATGTTTCTAATATGAGAAGCCTAATAATATTTAGAGACAAATTATCTCTTCGTAATATAGACGATAATAAAAGTTTGTGAAATGTTATAGATATAAAAATTTATAATTTATATATAAGATATAATTTAATAAAATATACAATAACTGATTTTAACTGACTCAACTTTCAATACTTCAACAGCTGGCACATGATTCTTCACATACAAAAATAAATGACGATACTGCAATAATTACAACGTTCGTTAAACTATTAGGCGCCTTTTTCTATATCTAATCAGCGTTTTCTCTATGAGTCATGTTTCGACATTTTACAGTGCTTTATTAATGTTTCTTTTATTATAAAAAAAAATTCTTGGTCTAGTATCGAATTAATTAAATCAATAATTAATTTAATGACACTTAATTCAAATTGTCCCGCGGACAATTTGGGTCAAATTTCATTCTTGATTTTCTTCGAAGTGAATTTCTGCTTTTGCTAATTGTTTCTTTGAATGTTTAATTCAATCATATATTAAAACAGGAACGTCAAACAGAAAATAACAGTAAAGAAAAATTAGTTGTCATAAACTCAAGTTACTGATTTTAGCTAAAAATCTTAACTAGCTAATAATTTACTAGCTTATACTTTTTCTATTCTTGTTTCGTAGAAGTATAGTGTTTTTCTGTTTATAGAATTAATACACAATAAACAAAGATGTAGTTGAAGATTGTCATTTTTAGAAGTTTTCTTATTGTAATTTTTTGCGAGAGATAATCAATTATTTGTATTATTCTTCTGTGATTGACTTAGGCCTTTTTGATCATCGTTAATCTCTCGACTTACGTTTTTCTTCCCAGTCTTCAGTAGTTATCACAAAATATTACCTAGTATCAGATATAAAACATAGAAAGCATTATATATAATTTGTATTCATTAATCTTCAATTTGAAGAATTGAAAATTGAAAATTTATGTTTATGTTCCATAGGATATTTGCTGTTTCTTTCAAATCAAAACCATAATTCTGTTATACATACTCATAAATTTTTGAACGATTCATCAACAGTATCTTCAAAGGCTATTTGAATTATCTGCAACGTTTTCAGACCACTAGCATTATGAGCAATTTCAGTTTCCTTATGAATGATTGTATACAAATAAGAATCAAGGATTCCAATTTCAGATCCATCTACTTAACAGGATTCCAGGAGATCTGTTTAACACAACTTTCAACTTTTTTCAGCAGAATAAACGTTGTTATTTAGTTAGAAGTTTTTTTTCTACTTTTAAGAAAATAAAAATTTCCTATTTACAGAAAAATGTATGAAATAACATAAGTTCCATAAAAGCTTAATACACTGGGTTTTATAATTTAAGTTTTTTTCGGAAGAGAGAGAAAAAACAAAAATAACAGTAATTTAAATAAGTCTTTGGATCATGCGGAAATTTTCATAAAATTTATTTATCATCTATTATTATTTGTCTTAATATTGCTATGAAACGCAAACATAAAATAATGTGTACGTACAATTACCTATAATTGTTGAAAAACTCCCAATTTTCATCAAAAACAAAACTGTAACGTGTTACTTCCATGTTGTATAGGTTAGGTTTGTATGGGAGCACTTGTATAGTGATTGTGAGTCGCCAGACTGTGGCTGCACAACTCACTCAATGTTGATTCATGCTATCTGTGTTATAAATTAATGTAACACAGCCTCGTTGAGATAGGTTAAGAACCAGTCTGTTTAGTCGAGAGTTGTATTGAATCTATTTTTGTGTTCATTCACAGAATGATGATTGACTTGAAGACCAACGTCTTTCACAGTACTGAAGAGCATTTGTCAATAGTATACAAGACAATTTGATTGAACAGATTAAAATAAATCAGTCTAACGAATCTTGATTAATTTTTGTAGTTTTGATCATTTAAATCAGCAATTTTTAAACCATTTAAATCATTTAAGTGATTAATTTATATTTCATTACAATCTGTAACGTGTTACTTCTTCATTGCTACAACACATTCAAATGTGTTGCTCATGTAGGATTGTGCTGCTATTCAATGTAACTAAATTTTATTATTAAATTGGTTGTAGTTTGAGTAATAAATCTACCAGTAGACTAGAGAGAATATTTACACGTATTTCTTTCTGCACAATAATATCCATATTGTTGAATTTAAAATTATTTGTCAAAGTCTATATTCTCCGATATATTTTTAGTATAAGATAACCTCAAAATTTTGATCATTCGATAAGTTTATCATCAGAAGTTCAACAAGTTCAACAACAACTCGAAAACAATATACCTAAGATTTTCAAGATAAAATTATGCATATTACAAAATAATGCAAATAACAATTGATAGAAGTAAAGTACAATCATAATAAAAAATGCAATCATTCTATAATATAATGATTTTGGTTCTTTCTCTTATTCATTAATCGGCGATCAATATTCTGATTCTACGTTAATTATAATCATCGATCAATAAATAATTAATTATAATTATAATCAATTCTGTTTCATCATTCTCGCGAATAATTCGAATTGAATTTATGGCTGCAAATACAATAGATTCACTCGCCACAGCGCAGCGATGGAAAAATAATCGACCATGTGCTGTATTTTTATCCAACCTTTGAATCGTATAAACAAAAGGCAAAAGCTTGACTAAATTTCACTGGCAACAAAAGACTCGATTTACGTTTGTTGTTGTTTTATAATGCTTTAATAACGCAGTGGTTGCTGTTTCCTCGTCAATCATTTGAATTTTATTCTTTATAAAAACCTTGGTCTCATTGTCAATCACTCGTGTTCCATTTATTTTCAAAGAATTGGAATTTTTTGATACAACAAAGGGACAGTTTGTCAAATAGTAATTTAACTTACGTAATAGTTATTTTATCACCATTACATAAGTTAATAGATTATTTTAAAATTTGCAGATAATTGGAAATATGAAGACAGTGGTCGCGGATTTTACCTTGTCATTTCATTTAGAAATTAGTTAAATTATATTTAGCGCAATGTGTAGTTAATATCAGTATCAATCTAGAAGAACACGTTATTTTTAAATTACCCAAAAATTGTTGAAATTATGGGTTATATAAATATTAAATATTAAATAGATATTTCATTCACGTTTACTTAAAATTTCGCTTTATTTTTCGAGCTTTTCTCTCGATGTACTTTTTATAAAATAAAATTATTTGTAATGTACCCTAAGTATTAAGTAAAGAATTATTATATAAAAGAATTTTCTGATAAATTATTGA
Organism: Heterotrigona itama; assembly: GCA_903986555.1. Taxonomy (NCBI): domain Eukaryota; kingdom Metazoa; phylum Arthropoda; class Insecta; order Hymenoptera; family Apidae; genus Heterotrigona; species Heterotrigona itama. The sequence goes on from CAJDYZ010008060.1 coordinate 16,257, forward strand.
TATTTTCATATATGTATAGTACCTTATCGAAATTTATTCATTTTTTATATAACTAATGTAGCTTATCTAATGTTTCGATATTTTTATATGTGATATAGAATTTGACCATTATTTACATTAATGTTTATTATTTAAAAATGTACATTAAGTAAACAAAACATGTATGTTATTGTCAATTACAATTATTAAAATTATTAAAATTACAAAGAAATTTATCACACGTGCATGAAATTTCAAATTGTATGTCCAGTTGGACAAAATTTGTGACCATCATAAAATGTCCCTCTCGAAGAAACGTAAATTTTATTCGAAATATCTTTCTTTATATAGTTTATATATAATTTAGAAGATAATTGTGTGGTTCACTTCAAATAGAATATTCTGTACATATTGTTTTTAATGTAATTTAATGCAACGGAAAAAAATGTTATATGTATACAAAATGCGCCCTGAATAAAATTTGCAATAAAGATGATTGCTCATGAAAAAAATAAACAAAAAATTTCATATAAAGTTTTCTCGTCCAAGGCCTTGTTTTTTGAGAAAATCGAGGTACAACTGGATGCAACTTGGTTATTCATCATTTTGTTCCTAATTGTTTCTGTTCGTCGAAAATGATATAATTAAAATTAAACAAACAATTAAAATGACACAACGAATTTTTGCTACGTACATAACGAATTAAGGAGAAATTAACAGATTCTAATGTATCCTTGGTTTCTAATTTATCAAATTGCTGCACAATTTTTTTCTTTTAATTGCGTAATACGTTTAAATTGAGTGGTGGATAGAAAAATTTTATATTAAATTATTTTATATTATTTATTTTTTCCTGTAAAATCCAATGCTGTTTGTACTATTACTTCCGACTCACAAATATAGGTATAAATATAGTTATACTTAAGTATAAATTAAGTATAGTTATGCTTAATTTCATTTGTAAACAATAAACATTACATTTACATATTTCTAAATGCTAAATAACTCGTTTATTTGTCATGTAAAAGATAGAAAAATTACAAGCGACTAATATAAATATTTTCTGAACGTTCATGTAAGCATTTCAGCAATGAAACAATTGATAGATCTATAAACTTCTGCTTTTATAATTATCCTTTGATAAATACTTAATAAAATTATTATGATGCGCATTAAAGATTTCGATAATTAACTTACTTTTGTGCAATAAATTGATACTAGATTGTGTATATAAAGAGAATAAAAGGTAAAAGAATAAGAGATAAAAAACCGATAATATAATCCTTAATCAAAGCAATTACTTATATTCGTTATATACAGAGTGTCCTATTATTAAAGACATAACCAAGGACGGGGTGATTCTGCGTGAAAAAATAACTCAAAAAGAAAGAAGAAAATTGTTTCATTTAAAATTTTCGAGAAAGTCAAGTTGAAAATGCATCAACTATATTTAAATGTAGCTAATATCCCGGGCAACAAAAGATTATTGAAAATGTACAGAAATAGGTCAAAAATATAAAATGCAATTTTTTTTTCATAAGATATTTTGTTTTCGAGAAAATTAAGTTTAAAAATTTTACCAAGACAATTCTTATCTGAACATAATAGTTAAACTCTATTCTCTTGAAAATAAGACTTTAAACAGAAAAATTTGATTCTCCATTTTTTACTTATTTTCTCAGATAATAACCTCATAACAGATTAGTCGTTTCTATTAGTTCACAATTAAATAAATTCAAGCATACTTGATGAATTTTCGAATTTGATTTTCTCGAAAACATCATAAATGAAAAAATTTTAGATGGAAGAAATAAAAATTGTGTACATAAAATATTTAAATATATAGGGTGCGTCGAAATAAGATGTAGAAGCGGATAGAAAATGATACCACATAAAGGATTAATATTAAGACAAAAATATAGAATAAAATTTTTTAATTTGAGAAAAATTTCTTTTATTTTCGAGAAAATCGAGTTTCAAGATTTATCAAGTATGCTTGAATCTTAGCTAATTCTAAACGCGACAGAAAAGAATAATTAACAGGAAGTTATTCTACGTGCAAAAATAAATCAAAAATGTAGAATAAATTTTTTTCATTTAAAGCTTCACTTTGAAGAAAATGAAAATTTCCTTAGAGATTGTTTTGGTACACATCTGTTTGATAAATTTTGAAAACGTAACGTCTTACACAAAAATTTCATTCTATATTTTTTACTTATTCTCGCACGTGAAATAACCCTTTGTTAATTATTATTCTATTCTGTCATGTCTAGAATTAATTCATTTATACCTGATAAAATCCTCAAATTCAATTACCACGAAAATGAAATCTCAAATTAAAAAATTTCATTCCACACTTTTTTTTTATTTCTTTGTGAGGAATCATCTCCTGCCTGCCTGTTATTATAACGCACCTTGTATGAATACAAATATCTCATACTTCTGATATTATATAGTATACATATATACATATATAGTAACAAGCCGAAAAACATGAAGGAAATGTTGCAGAGACAATCCTTCATGAATTATGAAAATTTTGTTCATTAATCTTCATAATTTGGTCAGTAAGAATGAATCATGTTGCTCCTCCTGATTCATATGACACTGTGCTACATTCTGTAGATATCTTTTATCATGAATTTTGTCTTGACTATCATGTTGTGAACAAATCATAGTAAACTGTAGGTAAGATACGAATTTTGTGTGTTAATGTTTTACTTCGAATTGCATTGTTTCCTTGATCAACGAAATAAATAAATTTTCGTTTCTTCTGGAAAACGTACGAGTTCCTTCGAATTGTGTTCACTTTCGTCGCACGAACACTTATGAATAAAGAGAGGAATGTTTTCATAATTTTAATTCGAGTAAATTTTGCATCTCTGTAATTTCATTCACGAATTTATTATGCAAATTAAATAACAATGGTTAAAAAAAAACAAAGTAAATGAGTCAACGTTCATTTGAATTTTTAATGTAGCGCAGGTTTCACTCACCGGAAATGCGGACAAATACAGCATTCTGTTCTCCACTGTCCACTGTTATCTCTGCACTTCTCTGTAATAATAAAACAGTTTATTTTTACGTAATATTTTGCTTTTCTAACCGATATACAAGTATAGAGAATGTGTAAATCAAGCGACGACGTTAACACAAGATTGAAAAGAATTTTTTATACTTGAGATAAAAAATGGTGTTAACCATTAATAGATAGTAACGCAAACCTGACGTGGATTAAATACATAAAATTTATTTTTAAACGATAGAAATTAAAAATTGAGTTCATAACATGTTCGGTTAATGAAATAATTTCAGACATGATGCTAACGTCTTGTTAATTAAGTTCAGTCTTATAATTAAAAGTGTACATACAGATCTAACTTCTTTATTTTTTTGAAAAAAATATTTACCTAGTAGATAGAGATAATTTAAATAGAAAATTTTTTATGTTACTAGTTTTTATAACTTATGAATAAATGGAATATTTTAGCATTTGTTGATATTTATACACTGTAACGATTATAACTATACTATGATTATAAGTTCGTTAAACTATGGAACTTTTGTTCAACAAAGTTCAATTTGTTTCCTTAAAACAGTAAAATATTTATGCTTTAAATATTTAAAGAGTTTTTTAATTCTTTTCTTTTTCTAACAAAATTTGCTTGTACATTGAAAAAAATCTTTCTAATTGATGATATTTTATTTATGTTATTCGAAGGGAACAAACAGAATCTTCAATGTGAACAGCCTTCGAACGGTCTTCCAGTGTCCACGGACTTCCAGAATTTCGACAACCACGAAAACTAAATTCCTCGAACTTCCCTCGCGTGAGAATTCTCTTCTCTTGTCTCGTCCATCTTCCTTCATCTTGTTGGAAAACAGAAGGATCAAAAACTGTAAACTGATGTCGAAAATGCGCGAGTTCGGCTGGAGAATAACGGAGCGAAAACAAGAGAAAGAAAGATGGACGATATAGGAAGGAATGAAGAAAGAAAAAAAAAAAAAA